>JAKKZN010000025.1:14605761-14618877 GCA_033441825.1 Pangasius elongatus
AATAAATAATAATAATAAATTAAATAAATAAATAGAGTGCCTCTGTTTGACAAACTTTTCTAATTTTTTTGGGAATTGTTTCAGGTCTTTTATGCAGTTTTTGAGATGTAGTTGTAGTGTAATTTTGCTGAGACCTGGCAACCCCGGACACCAATTAGCCGTGTTTAATTTTGTTTCATTATGCACTGCTAAGAGTCTAAATAGTTCACGCAAACAACGTGTCATTATTACGTTTCCATTAATAATGTTGGATGTTTTAATCACTTGAAAATGGAAACCTGAGGCACATATTCAGAAAGCGAGGTATTGACAGTGTATCATATCGAGGCACCACAGATTTATTTATTTATTTATTTATTTCTTCTGTTTGCTAGAGTTGAATTCGGAAATTGAATTTCCCATGCCTCCTCACGTAAACATTGTACTTAATTAAGTTTGCCTGCTTTTTTCCCACTGTTTGTCCGCCACGCACATTTCCCAGCTGCACCCAGCATGGGAGCTACGGACACAGCTGTTGGGCATTTATCAGGCTAAGATTATCTGAGAAATTATTTAATATCTAATTACCCCAATGGTTTCTGGGTACATCAACTGAAAATGATGTTCCTCTAACTCCGTGTGGTATTTTAGCTCCCTGTGAAGCATTTTGGCATGTTTTGTTATAGAATTTATAATATTTTAGGGTAGGAAGAAGATAACGAGCGTAAGAGTACTATCATAGCACAGGACGGGTCATTTATTTACAAGATTTATTTACTTTAATCCAAGCGAGAGCCCAGCGGTATCTCTCGGCTAGGCTACAGTAGACGTTACTGCGGGTCTTTACCCTTTTCTCAAACGAGTGCAAATATTCTGTAAGTAAGTAGAAACTTACTTACTTTCTACCACAGCAGTGACACTTGCACATGTTTTAATGAGCGTTCAGTGTGTCTTAATATCTGGCCAGCTTCCTGGTTTTACGAGCGAAGAAATAAAATCCATGGCTTTAACAATCTCACATTCCAGCGAGTGGGTTAGTCTGTCCGGCCTCATAGCTGACTGCAAGCGGTCAAGCTAAATTTACCTTCCACTGGCGCAGGACTTGGATCGCCTAACCTTACGGAGACATGCGTGTGCTGGTTGTAGTCTTTCAAGTAAGCAAAATAAATCAGTTTTGTGTTTTCAGCTTTACGATAATTGGCAATCATGTAGCAGTACGAGGTGGCAGACGTCATTGCGCAACTTGCCATTGGACCCAGAATCCAACCATTCGGACAATTTCGCCAATTAAATCTTTCATTATCAACCATCCCAACAATGGAGTCTTCTCTCTGTTGCGGTCAGGGAAGTACATTACAGTACATTACACTGCACTACATGAACATATCAGATTGCACAAACTGCACATATCTTTTTATCTCTATTTATATTTAATATTTTTCTAGATTTTCTTTGCTATGTTGGAACAGTTGTGAAAAGCATTTCACTGCAAGTCGTACTGCGTATGGTTATGCATGCGACAAATACAATTTGAACATTTGAACAAACACTTCTCACCTGTCAATCAATCAAGCAACCAATAATATCAAACGACTTTCCCCGCCCTTTTCCCTAGCCAACCAGTGAGCTTCTTATGTGCTCAGGCCCTGGTTCTTCAGCTATGTGTTAATTATATCATAGAACATTCTCTTCTCATACTCTACTAACCAATCATCGCAAGGTACACAGTCATGGCCAGTGAACATCCTCGTTCGGTTTACGCGCTGACAAAAGAGAGCAGAAAAGCTTGATGTTTCTCGACGTTTCGTGCTCTGGAGTACTTTCTAGTCTTACGATGTCTTACAGATGCCGCAGCTTGAAATTCTACACTGAATTTGCACTAAAAGTCGGCTAGCAGACTTACAAAAATCGAGTATAATACTCAAGGTGAATTTAAAATATATTGTTTCGTTTTTTTCCGATTTACAAAAAGTGCTTGTACAGCCTGCATTTTAGATCTTAGAGTACATTGAGGCGGAAAAAAATCACGCTCATAATGTGGTCTTAGTAAGATTAACGTTATACCATATTTTAGTTATTTATTGAGATTTAGGTATTGAGGTAATGAAACTCCTATGTGTAAGAGTGTGCGTTAATCTGTGGCTGTTTTCTGAGAATTGTGTGGGGTTAGCGTTGAAACGGCATGAGCTCATTCGTGATTTTACAAACGCCGAGGTCAAGTCACGTCTTTCTGGTGCTTTTACGGCACGCGTGGTTGATCTGTATTGCCGTAATACGTCATCGTTTCAATAGTAACAGCTCATACCGGGATTTATATCTCAGGCTAATAATAAACGGTTTAAAAAACATATTGTTTATATTTACAGAAAGAAGGAGTCTCCAGTTTCAGTGCTGACAGTCAGTAAGTTTTCTGCCACTTTTTTTTTTTTTCTGGTTTTATGGGAAGGTAACGACGTAAGTGAGAATTTGTTTTTTGAATGTTCCACAACACCGACTCCTCTCATGGATGGTTCACCAAATTCTCCAGTGTTCTGTATTTATTTATTTATTTATTTATTACAAGCGTTTTGTTTTGTCAGTCATCTGCACACAGCCCTCACGTACTCATATTAGCAGCTATTTGAAATATTGGAAATACCCATAAATTATTGAATAGCTATAATTATATATATTTTATTTAATTATTTAAATTGTCATTGTTATCTTAATTGTATTCATTTATGTCGATCATCATATTTTTTTTTTTCAAAATACTTTTTAGAATTTTCTAAAATATTAATTCTGTAATATATTATTTCAAAAAATTTCTGTGATCATTTTTCTTGATTTCATTTCGTCTAATTTTAGCTGTGTTTTTGGATACAGCGATACACGGTTTCATTTTACGTTCCTCAGACGAGACAAGTCACTCTTCACGTTTAGCCAGCGATGTGCAGTCTTCTTTATCCAGCAGCGAGCGTTAGCCATCAGCGTGTAGCCTTTGCTCCGGGAGGTCTGGAAGCTTTCGGGAGGTCAGGAGTTGCGTTTCAGTCCCGAGGGAGAGCTCGGATTCGGCGCACTCGGTCGAGGACACGCTCGGATAGCCGTCAGGATAAACAAACAGGAAAGACTGCTGCTGGGTCCGCAGCCAATTTAACACCCCATGAACACGGCGAGCGTGCCAGGAGGACTTTATAGAATGTGCTTTGGGGGAGCTGAAGTATCTAGAGCAGGGGCTAATGCACAGATCACATTTGTTTGGAGCATTTGTGAAAAGATATCATGATACCTGTGAGATCTGAGTTTCTGATTTGTTACATTTGTGGGATGAGGGTAGAGGATCATTTTCAAAACTCGCTTGTAGAGCTGGGCAGTATGATGCTTTAATATCAATATCATGATAAATGATACTTTTCTGAGATATCGCACACAGTCAATTTGATGCTCGTACTGAATCTTTGAATCTTTGTTTGTTTTATTCAAATTTATTATTCGATTTTTAATTGTCAGAATTTATTATTATGAATATTATAAAATAATTTTTTCTCATTTTCTAAATAAATAGACAAAATATCATCAGTCTTATTTATAGTGATATACACACACCACCTTAATAGGAATGCCTGAACCCTCACGCATTCGTGGTCCACTTCAATTATCCAGTCAGCCAATCACGTGTCAGCAGAGCAACGCGTAAAATCATGCAGCTTCAGATCAAGAGCTTCATGTTCATTAAATTCTCAGTCATCTCAGTGACTTTGATCGGGGCATGGTTGTTGGCATCCATTTGAGTATTTGGGAAACTCCTGGGATTCTCACGCACTAGTGTTTACACAATAGTACGAAGAAGAAAAATTCCAGTGAGCAGCAGTTCAAGCTGACAGAAAGGCTACGGTAACTCAAATAATCACTCTTTGCAACTGCGGTGAGCAGAAAAGCATCTCAACACATCAAACCTCGTGGTGGATGGACTGCAACAGCAGAAGACCACATCCTCAGCCAAAAACAGGAGGCTACAGTGTGCACAGGATCACCCAAACTCGACAGGAAACGGCTGAAAAACGTTGCCTGGTCGTCTTGAGTGTGCTGAGATGCTTTTCTGCTCACCACGGTTGTAAAGAGTGGTTATTTGAGTTCCTGTCAGCTTGAACCAGACAAGGTGGCACAATGTCTTAGAGGCTTTGCTGTAACTTTTGTCTTCCAGAAATGTTTTTAATGATATAGACAGAACCAAAATTTCTTACTTGGATACCGTACATCTTTATCATACTTTTTTAAAGCTATTTTTGAGCCTCTGGGCAGTCGTCATGCTGTTCCACCTATCTCTGATTGGCTTCATATGCGACCTCGTGTGATTGAGAGCTCATTAACGAGTCTCGATCTCACAAGGCATGCTGCATTACATTAACGGCTCTCCAAACCACTTGGCTCTCCGTGCTCACCCGTCGTTCATTGCGCTTCACTAGGCCGCCTCGCTAACCTGTAAAGATCCGGCCTGTCTCACCAGGACATTTTATTAGCCTGGCTCACAAGCATGCTACTCGAAGCTTATTGACGTCTTGTAAACAGCCTGCCGACGAGATAAAGACTTAGACAAATACTACCACTGGAAGACTATGTTTCGGCGATTCTCTTACTACCGATTTACTGACGAAAATGGCTGATGCACAGCGAAACAGCCACACATGGGAGTAGAAAGTGGTACACCATTCCGTTCAGTTCTGCTGTGTTTATATTTCACTTTTAACAATAGATATTATCAGGAAGCAGCTTCACACAACCTTTAGATTAGAAGATTTGAACAAAACGATTCCTTTTAGTGATTTGAGTCATTTAGTTTAGTACTAAAATGATTCCAATCATCTGTTTACTGATTTCTTCTCAAATAAATGTCAGACATTTCAGACAGTATCAAATTACAGTTTAGTTTTATTTCAGATAAAATACTGCCTCTGTGGTGATAAACTTCCTATGAAACGATTTGAGTACCGTGATTTGATTCGGCATGTTTTCCTTTTGAACCATATATACAAATAGAATTTAAATAGATCTGTGGTTCTAGTTGAATCATTCGCTGTGTGTGTGTGTGTGTGTGTGTGTGTGTGTGTGTGTGTGTGTGTGTGTGTGTGTGTGTGTGTGTGTGTGTGCGCACCTAGAAAGTGCCCTTTGACCCTGCAGTCACATGTACTGGGCCCCAACACACACTCCTGTCAATCACACACACACACAAACACACTCTGACCTACAGCACGGATCAGCAAATCTCATCTGTACAATTTTTAGCTCTTATGGAATTCACCACTCCAATAAAGACGTGTAGCGGACTTGTTTGGATGTTGGAGTGTGTGTGAGAGGTGAGAGGACAGTGTTAAGGTTACAGTGCCTCGGCTCTCGGGCTCTCAGACTCTCAGATTCTTAGACTCTCAGATTCTCGGGCTCTCAGACTCTCAGGCTTTCAGACTCTCAGGCCCTCAGACTCTCAGTCTCTCCAGCTCTCAGACTCTCAGGCCCTCAGACTCTCAGTCTCTCCAGCTCTCAGGCCCTCAGACTCTCGGGCTCTCAGACTCTCGGGCTCTCAGACTCTCGGGCCCTCAGACTCCCAGTCTTTCCAGCTCTCAGGCTCTCAGACTCTCGGGCTCTCAGACTCTCTGGCTTTCAGACTCTCAGGCCCTCAGTCTCTCAGTCTCTCTAGCTCTCAGGTTCTCAGACTCTCTGGCCCTTAGACTCTCAGGCCCTCAGACTCTCAGTCTCTCTAGCTCTCAGGCTCTCAGACTCTCTGGCCCTTAGACTCTCAGTCTCTCTAGCTCTCAGGCTCTCAGACTCTCTGGCACTTAGACTCTCAGGCTCTCAGACTCTCAGACTCTCAGACTCTTGGTCTCTCCAGCTCTCAGACTCTCTGGCCCTTAGACTCTCAGACTCTCTGGCCCTTAGACTCTCAGACTCTCGGGCCCTCAGACTGGGACTCAGTGACGAGAGAGTGCATGAGTGAGGGTTAGATCATGACTGAGATATTAACACTGTTGGTGTAGTGAGAGTGTGGATGTGCCATTTCTCCGTACATGAGCTGGTGTAGGTGAGAGCAACACAGATTGATGGATGGGTGGATGGATAAATAGATTAACACAGTTACAGATGTTTTTATATGTTTATAGAATATAGAATGTGTTTTACAAGTAAAGAAAGAAAGAAAGAAAGAAAGAAAGAAAGACTCCTCCCTTCCTCTCTTTGAGGAACAATACATGATGTAAACGTGTCTGATTATTATGTATTATATGTCAGAACACATACAGCATCAAACACACTAAAAGCACGTCACACACCCCAGGATACAGCTCCAGCACTACTTTATTAACATGCGATTTGACCCCACGTCATGTTGGAACTCCTGATTTTCCAGAAGCCGTATTCGAGGATAAATAAATCTCGGCAATCAGCAGGAGGTTTATTCCAGTCATGTGACGTGCAGCGAGATCTCCGTTGTGATTATTTCCTGTAGCACAGATTAATGCTGCAGTGATTGTGAACGTGATCGCGGAGTTTCTTCTTTCTCCTTGCTGCAGTTTGTGCCGCGGAAGCCGGGTCCTGGGCGCGTCGTCCACATCTGTAACCTCCCCGAGGGCAGCTGCACCGAGAACGATGTCATTAACCTGGGCCTGCCCTTCGGCAAAGTCACCAACTACATCCTCATGCGCTCCACACACCAGGTACGACTTTCTGATGGAGACGAATGAACGAGTTATTGAAACATCATCAAAAAATCATACCGATATATGTTAATACGATTTTGTGTGATATATAAAAATATGACATAAAAATTTGTCAGACTTATATATATATATTAAACTTCAAACTTTTTTCTTTCTTTCTTTATTTTGTCACTGTATTATTTGTTTTATTTTTTCATTATTTTTTAAATAATTTATTTGGAATAATATAATAATTATTATTATTTTAAAAATAATTATTTTAATTTTAATTGTAATTTTTTATTTTTTATTTTATTCTCAGTGTTCCGCTCTGAGCCAGCGCTCATTATACACCAGCGTGTTGTTAGCTGTCTCCCCCTGGGGTCGAGTGTCCAGCGCTGCCTCTGGGGGGAAACGCTATCTCTGTGGTACACTACACAAAAGACAACGTCTACTACAGAGTGAGTCGCAGAGGAAAAAATAAAGTAGTTTATCTTTGCTTCGACCTTTTAATCACTTATCTCCTAACGTCAGCCGGATCAGATTCGGCTCCTGCATTTCACCACTGCGTGAGGCACAGTGCTCCGATTCAGCCTCGTAACTGCCCCGGAGATTTACGGCGCTGGGAAAACCGACACGCCCCAAAGATCTGTCCTGCTAATCCTTAGCCATTGTGTGTGTGTGTGTTTGCTAATTTCCATTTCCAGGCTTTCCTGGAGATGGCGTATGTGGAGGCGGCGCAGGCCATGGTGCAGTACTACCAGCTCCATCCGGCCACCATCAACGACCAGAAGCTCCTCATCCGCATGTCCAAGAGATACAAGGAGCTGCAGCTCAAGGTGAGGTGTACTTAATGAACTTAATGTACGTAATGTACTTCATTTTATTTAAACACACACACACACACACACACACACACACACACACACACACACACACACAGCCACTACATGTCTGAATTCTACGCTTATTTATTTATTGCATTAAATGAATTTAAATTTATTATATAAATTCTACTAATTAATTAACCAAGTAATTTGTTATTTCATAGCTAGTGAATATAATTACATTAAATTCAAATGTTAGATTTTGCTTGAAATTGTAATAATATTTTAAGCTTCATTAATATTAAGGAATATATTATTTACTTTTACTAAATAAATAATAAATCAATAACTACAAGCTGGCACTACTTTAATTCCTAGTAGATGTTTTTATATATCTTATGCCTCGTTATTTAATCATTAATATTTTTTCTTTTTTTTTAAAAAAACTATATTTGTATGTATATTTATATTTATTTATATTTCAAAATACTAAAAGATTATTTTTTTTAATATATGAAGGATGCTATGTAAATAAAGTTGTAATTAATATTCTTGTAAATAATGTTTTTATGACTAAATTCTACTTTTTTTAGACTGAATTTTTTTACATTTGACATTTCAGCAAGTCACTGATACATGTTTATGTCGATTATTTTTTTTTTTAAAGAATTATTTGAACTTTATTTGACGTAATTATTTTACACAAAATAGAATCTTGAATCTACATAAACGCAAGCACAAACGCCTGTGTGTGTGTGTGTGTCTCTTCCTGTGTGAGCGCAGAAACCCGGTAAAGACGTGGAGTCCATCATCCAGGACATCAACTCTCAGAGGGAGAGAGAGGAGCTGCACGAGATGGACCGGTAAGAGCGAGACGCACACAGGCACGTGTGGTTATTTTCATTAAACATCTTTCAGTCAAATGTTTTCAATAACATAACATAATTCAGATTCTTTCATTTTTTTACTGGCACACCGTAGTTACAAGTAGTAAAAATCCACGAATACGTGCCCAAATCTTCATGAACCTGCTTGAGATGTTGATACGGTACATTCCAAAATTTATCACGTTGGATGAGGAGAAACTCATGCACCGGAAACGGATCGAGAAGATGACCAGTGACCTCACGTGTCTTCTTCCTCGTTATCTGTATAACCTTCGGAAGTGTTTCACCGAGCGTTTGTGTTTTCTAGGTATCCACCGGAACGGACACGCTCGCGCAGCCCCGTCACTCGCTCCCTGACTCCGCCCTCACACAGCCCCAGCTTCACCTCCTGCAGCTCCACCCACAGCCCCCAGGCAGCGCCTTGGATGAACGGCATCGGCCCGCGGCGAGGATCGTGGGACTGGACGTCGCGTGACAGGGACGAGTGGCGGAACGGCGAGGACGACAGGCCCAACGAACGCAGGAAGCCCTACCTCAAACCAGCGGACGAGCGCAGCAGGGACCGCTATTTCTCCTCCCACCATCCCGCCGACGAGTTCTATAAGAAGGAAAAGCTGCTGCGCGTCTCCCAGCACCAGAGACACGAGGCGAAGTTCAAGAGGAGAGACGGAAGCGGGGATCGTCACAGGAGCAGACATCCGGAACCCGAGCTAACGGAGGACGGACGAGGCAGGAGGACGAGCAGGAGGCACGAGAGGGAGGAGAGAGAGGCTAGCAATCAGGTACACGATGTAGCTGAACTGTTTGTCAGAAATAAGTCATTACAAGATAAAGGGAATTGTAAAAGGTTTGTTTCCTACACAGACGCTTCCTATTCTGTGCTTTAACAGGTTTAACACTGAGCTTGCTTATACATGGTGGAAAATCCCAGGCCAGTGGATAGTCAACTTAAAACTAGTGTAAAACACTGACTGTGTACTGAGTGGGTGGTTTGTGTATATGTGTGTCCATGTGTGTGTTTGTGTGTGTGGTCCGCAGAAAGAATCTACAGAGCACCGAGCCAAAGACAGATCATCATCTCCACACAGCAGCAAACCGACAGAGCCCAGCGAGGGCGAGCGTGACCGAGAGAGTGAGGTAACTCCACCACAGACACGACATAACAGACACAACATGGCAGCTGTGTTACACAGAGCACGTAACCAGAGCGCTCTATAAGAGCCTGTCAAATTCGTACATCGATGCAAAACCGCTCGCGTACCGTTCTCTCTCTGTCTTACGTTCCAGCACTTGACTCATAAACTCGATGTGAAGATCACGTCCGGAAGTGATTTATTCCTCTTATTTATCCGTCACGTAGCCGGTTAGTTCCTGTTCTGAGTTATAGCAGCTATAAACAGCTGTTCCCTCACTAGTCTCTCTTTTTCCTGTTGTCAGAAAAAAAAAGTCTGCTGTTATGGACAATTAATCAACAGCTTCTGACCAATCAGAGTACAGAATTTAGCCAATCCGTGGTCTAATGTGTTTATAGGTGCAGCTTCGAGTATTTGTCCATGTTATCTGGTGCAATGTTAAACATCTGAATTTACTGTAGAACTGTCAGTAACTCTGCTATTATTCTCTCTCCGTCATCCGCAGGTGGAGGAGTGTGGAAGCGGGGAGGACACGGAGGGCGAGTGCTGGTACCCTAAGAGCATGGAGGAGCTGGTGACGGTGGACGAGGTGGGAGAAGAAGACGACTCCATTGTCGAGCCTGATCTCCCCGGGCTGCAGGAGGAGGAACGCGAGGAGCAGGAAGAGGAGGAGCGTGAGGAAGAGGAGGCACGGGAAGAGCGCACGCCGGCAAAGGAGGAGAAACAGGAGTCGGCGTCGGCTCCAGACGCCGTAACGGAAGAAACGCCGAGGTCTAATCAGCCGGAGCGCGCCGAAGCTCCGCCCTCTCACATCTGCCACTTCACCGATCAAGAGATTAAAAGTGCGCTGGAGGAGGCAGCAGAGCCGTGCGTATCTCTGACACACACGACAACACACACCGTCAAGACACACACCAACACAACACACAACGCGCCCGAGAGTGTGTGTGAGACGGAAAAGGTCACAGACACACACACGGGTGGTGAGACGGGGAGGACGAGTGAGGCTGAAAAGAAGGAGACGGAGCATGTGGAGGAGAACCAGAAAAGAGGTACACACACACACACACACACACACCAATAAATCAGATTGTAGATGAGTATACAGCTAGCACTTTAAACCGTAGGACTGTGTAAGAGATTATTAGAGTTATTGTCCTCTGCGCCTCACACGGGTCTAACTGAGCTAAAGTAGCTAGCTAACGTTTCTGTATATAGCGAGCTAACTTTAACTTTTGGCTCGTAACTTTATCATTTTTTAAATAGATTCTGCCAGTCATGCACCGTGTACTTTAGTTACCGGCTCTGTTTATTTTAGGAAGACATGCGCATTATTATTATTATTATTATTATTATTATTATTATTATTATTAAATCTAAAACCGAGGTGTAAATTTGAGCTCTCCTCGCCTCCTGCCCGTGTCCTCTGGCTCAGACATGAAATAGCAAATCAAGCAATCTCTCATCCACCAAAATAGTTTGTCATCTCCGGACCTAATTTGAAGAAGGCAGCGTATGACATCTGGTAGCCAGAAATAGACAAAGATTCACCGAACGGTCTGGCAAAATATGATCAAATGAATAATGTTTTGTTTTTTTTTTCCCCCTGATTTCAGACACAGTTCAGCAGAGTTCACAGCCTGCGAGTTCACCGCAGAGGATCGGCATCAAAGCCCCGTCACCGTCACGGGAGCAGGAGAAGATCATCAGCGAGCACAGCATCCCGCTAGGTAACCCTCACTCCAGTCCGGTCTCGAGATGTTTACTGGACTGACTTTGACTCTAGTTATTGGCGTTTGTATCTAGACTCGTCTCAGTCTTGGGAATTTTTTTGCTAATTATAGTCTTCTAGAAAACATTATCATCGGCACAGCGCACAAACGAAGCCAACTAGTTGACGTAAAGGCTTGGCCTCGAAAGGAATTTGATGGTTTCTGGTCTCGACCTTGACTCACTTTCATCTGGACATGACCTTGACTTGCCTTAAGACTCGGTCCTGACTCGATCTCGGCTAGTCCTGGGCTTTGACTCGGCAATGGCAGTCTTGACTACAGCTGTTTCTGACTGTTTCTAACCAACAGCTTTTCCACAATAAACCCGAGTGAGTTGGCTTCAGGCAAATGCACTTGAGCTGATTTGAACCCATATAAAATAAGTTAAACTCGGTGTCTGGCCTCTTTGTCATCGCCTCTCCAACCAGCATTTAAGTTTCACACCTCTAATGTCTTACCTTTAGTGATACGTAAATAAATAAAAAATACTTGTCAACAGATTGTCTGTATATTACTATATGTTGCTTATTCCGCATCAGTGGTAGTCATTTTCCGTTCCATATGAAATCCAT
Source organism: Pangasius elongatus (assembly GCA_033441825.1). NCBI lineage: Eukaryota > Metazoa > Chordata > Actinopteri > Siluriformes > Pangasiidae > Pangasius > Pangasius elongatus. The sequence goes on from JAKKZN010000025.1 coordinate 14,617,597, forward strand.
TTTCTCAGAATGAGAAACGTTTAATAAATTTAAGCGTACTTTTAATATATGAACAGACCAAACCAAACACTGTGTGTGAGACGGATGCAAGTACGATGTAACAGTGTAAACAGGCAAACAAAATTAGAATTAAACACAGTACAGGGGAACACAAGCAGACAACAAGCCCATAGCAGAACAGGGGCAGAGACAGGAGTACAAACACGACGGGCCGACGACACACGTTTAACATCAGACAGCTGACTCGTACAAACACACACGCACACGTGACAAGCCAAATACGTGTCCTCATGTACACAAAAGCGACGCACGGCAATACTAAAGACCCACGTGGTACAATAACTCCTCCGACTCTGTGTATGTGTCGATGTGTCCGCAGTGAGCACTCACTTTGTCTGTGCGTGTGTGTTGTTTTAGGTGTGGAGTTCATCGTCCCCAGCACCGGTTTCTACTGCAAACTCTGCAGCCTTTTCTACACCAGCGAGGAGATGGCCAAGACCACGCACTGCCGGAGCACCGTTCACTACCGCAACCTGCAGGTCGGAAAACTAACTGTACAGAATCGTAGACATATTTATGGCCATCTTACACCTCGGCCACTTTGCTCGTAGGCAGTGAAGCCCGCCAAAACACAGACGCTGAGGCGCCAAATAGAGCTGACAGTTTCCTAAAGACAGAGGTCAGCTGATTAATACTAACCATCTGCACCGCACACATCCAAGTGGCTTTGTGTCAGCTGTGTGAGATAAGTAGGCTGATAACAGTGATGGCATGCCGAGATGCTGAGAGCTGGGGCCCGGAGACAGATTTCATTACCCACCCCATCAATACACCACGCCGTTATTAGTTATGACAAGACGAGCTCAGCGGGCTAAAAGTGGACTCGAGGGGACGGCTCACGAGGACACACGGGCTGAGACAAAAACAGCCCTGAATATAGATATGAAATATAATCTAACAGACACCACACTAAATTGTTTGACTAATGACTAATTAACAATCCCTAAAGTGCATTTTTTCATGATTCATAATCACACAAAAGCCGAGGATCAGCACAAAGTTAAGGCCTGTACTGTTTAAAGGTGCAATAGTGGATTTAAAAAAATATATAGAAATTCTTACTAGTACAGTTGACTTAAGAACATATGGAGAACATGATAGTAAATAACGGATTAAGCCGTGGCTGAGGAAAACCGTTTGGAAAACCGCCTTCCGGTCTGGAATGCTTGTTTGTGATTGGATGGGCTTCTTGTCAGTCACTGGTGCATCCTTCACTCCGCC
>JAKKZN010000025.1:14618977-14629748 GCA_033441825.1 Pangasius elongatus
TTTATTGTATTTTATTTTACTTTTTTTAATTACTTGTCTTGTTATGTTGGTTTCTCACACCATGGGTCTGAGGGAAATGAAATCTCAACCCTCTGTGTGTCCTGTACGTACAGCAAAACTGACAATAAAGCTGACTTTGACTTTGACTAATTTATGCATTTAATTTATGTTGTTTTACTCCTATATTATAGGATAGAAATATTATTTTATATTAGACTAATTTCTTAAAAAAAAAATTTATTTTATTATTTTTAGAATTTTTGTTACATTTTTGTTGTTATTTTTCTGCTTGCCTCACATCCCATGAATTATTTTTTGATTATTTAATATATTTTGCTTTGGTCAGCAGATCATTACATAAAAATAATTATTCCCTTTTAGTTTAGACCACCTTCTAACACAATTATTGCTCATTTTTAAGCGATTATTTATTATTATTTTTTATAAACAGGTCACTAAACATTGCTGAGACAACATCAGAGGCAATGACGTAATGCAGTGGTTGTACTTCATAATGTCGGCCGCCAGGTGGCGCTGCTACTCAACGCGAATTTTCTCGATTTCGAAAACACCAGAAGCCCCCCTTCCGCCCGCCCCCTCCAACCTACACGTCCTATTGGTTGCCGTCGCGTCCGGACTTTAAATAAACTAGCCAATGAACGCTTAAAGGGCGGTCCTGCGTCATTGAGTTGCTGGGCAGAGCGAACGGAATACGTTTGCAAACAGAAAGGCTTCGTTAGCGTTTGAAAAGCGAAACGCGAAGAGAGGTGAGATTTTTTTGGTGTATTTGTCACGTATTTTGCTTTTTATTTGCACTGAGAGCGGTTTATCCACCGTACACAACGCGTTTGCCTAGAAAACAACTGTATCCGATTGTTAAATGGAGCTGACGCAGGTTTGTTTGTGGTTGTATCCCAAATGCCCGCGTCCTCGCTACCTAGGGGGACTGCGTAGGCTGCGACGTAATGACGTATACGCTGACCTTAGTGCACTTGGTGTTGTGGAGGGTGTTGGTTTGGGATGCGTGTTTTGATGTGGTCTCCTGCAGCTTGTGTATACACAACAAACCCGTCCGTTATAGTGAAACATAAGCGACGCTGCAGAATTTAAGCCCTAAACTATCTTCTAAAGTGAAATAACAGGTTTATTTCTTATTTTCTGTGGATGTTTAACCTGAAGTATAATCTCAGAGCAACATTTTGAAGAAGATGTGATGGCATGTTAGGGCATGTAGCTAGCTCACTGAAGTTAGTCAGTTGATTGAATACGAAATTAATTAAATGTCCATGCTGTTTTTAAAAATGGTTTATTGTTCCTTTTTAGGGTTTTGTAAATTGAACTATTTTTGCCTGCACCTCGTTTTGAAGTCATGGCGTCTGACTGTGTGGCATGGCTGAACGCCAATCCCGTCGGTAAGTCTGACTTTAATACACAACTTCTTTACTTCATGGGTCGTGTCCCAAACTTCCCACTCTTCCCTACACAAGTGCCCTAGATGTGCTTTAAAACTGCGCATTATGTACACTTTCTAGTGCACTTCATGCAGCCACAGCCATTTTTTTTTTGTGGTGCCACTTTGCGCTTGATTTTTGGACTTTTAACATTAAAGTTTAACAATAAATTTCTACTTGACGGCCATTTTGAAAAGCATCGTGTCGAAGAAGCAATATCATTATTGTGTTTTTTTATTTATTTATTTATTTATTTTTTAGTTTAAAATAAATGCCATAGAAAGCAACAAATTTCGATCGAGCCCTATTCGGACGTGATTAGTTTTACAGGCTTATTCCCGGAGTATCTCTGGGATTTCAGTTACATCTGAATTCGTCATTGCGCTTTCTTGCACACGTCCTGAAGGATATGAGATGGGAGGAAAAATGTATATTTCCGTACTTTTGCGTTCGCTCGAAAAACTTTCGCAATGGCTCACCAACGTTTTTTTTGCGTTCCCACGTGAACCACCGTGTTCTCTCGCAAATGTCCTTGCATTCTCTCGCGAGGATTCGTGTTCTCTAGACAACGCAAACGTCTTTGCGAGACAACGCAGAGTTTCTTGGGAACGCAAAAGCCTTGAGCTTGGAGAAAGACGTCACCACGTGCCCTTAGGGCCTCCGTATTATAACACGAACCGTAGAAATAAGTCCAGAAAACCAAAAGGAAAGTTGAAAATATAGACGACGTTTAAAAGGATGTCTAGACAAAAGTACCGTTCCGTCGTCAGGTTAGAAACGTTGGCGTAACGTCGTCGTGAACTAGAGACGTGACTTTATTTCTTTAATAAGCGGTCAGAGAGCACCAGTGCGCTCGTCAGTCTGATTCTCTGACTTCAAAAAAAAAGTAAAAAGGCAGCTGGATTTGTCGTCTTGCGAAACAGATGTACGTGTGGTTAACACTTTTTTTTCTCCTTTACTGCAATGCAGAGTCACCTTGCGTTTAAACATGAAGTAAAGGCAGAAAGGTGAGAGGCAACATGGCTCGTGTTACATTCGCTGACATTTCAGCGAGCGCACGAGCTCAGGCTGCAGTCACACTCGCACGTGACGTGACGTGTCGCGAGCGGGTGTGTGGCGAGCGTGCCTGTAGGAGTGCAGTTTCAGTTTCCACAAGCGATGGTGGTGTCTAAATATAACTTCTAAAGCTAGTCGAACACATTAAATAATGCCACGTTCTTGCGTTTTTCTTCTTCGTAATGCCGCTGTACACATTTACCGAGAGTTCGTATGAGACGCGATGCATTAGAACCATGTTTAGAACGTCAGTTTGTAAGCGCAGGTAGGAGCTGAAGTGTTAAGCGGGGAACTGAAGAAACGTCGGACCGCACGTGGTCTGAGGAATCGTTTGAGGCGATCGTTAGGATGTGTCGCTTTAGCGCGTCATGCCAAAGTCAGAATCAGGATTCTTTCATTCAGAAAGCACTATGTAAGTACTCGTCACGTTTTTCATCGGGGCGACGCAGTAGGAGGTGTGACGATGTGAATATTATTTGTCTGTTTTTCTCATGTTCGTTAGATAAATGAGATGATGTGCGACTTCAACTGTTCAATCCGTCTCTCTGCAGAAGCGGACGATCTGAGCGACTCGTACCAGTCGGACCGCGAGGCGAACGGCCTCGGCTCCAAAGCCAACAACGAGATCAACGGAAACTGGGTTCCGGCGCCGGTGGGCACCGTGCACGAGGCCCGGCTTAAGGCCAAGGCCAAGCGGCGCCTCCGCAAGAACTCGTCCAGGGACTCGGGCCGGGGAGACTCGCTGAGCGAGAACGGAGACGCCTCCCGCTCCACCGCGCCCCCCGCCAGCCCCAAAGGCAAAGTGCTGGACCGCCGATCACGCCTGGGCAAAGGGCGGGGCCTGCCGAAGAAAGGTGCGAGAAACGTTCCTGCGCCGCGGCGTCACGTGTTCGTGTCATCTGTACGGAACACGCCCGAGCGATTATTGGCCGAGTTTATTAAAATGTCGTTTAAGAAGAATGAGGTTGTTATCAAGAACGGTGTTTTATTTTATCAGACTTCTGACCCTGGTGTGCGCGAGATAAAGGCGTAAGGCGGTGGAAGAGGGCGCGGCTCGGTCTCTGAGTACACGCTGTTCTCACTGAGCGCCCTGTGCACCACGGTTTATGTCCACATACGGGGGTTAATGAGTGTGAACAGGATGGCCGTCAGTCAGCGTTATGCGCAGCACGAGGTCTTACACCAGTTACTCTGTACACACAGCAGTGATCAATCCCGTCTCTCACTTGCTCCACCAGACTCCAACTCGAAAAACTCCACTCTCGTGTTCCGAGGCGTTTGGTATATAATCATAATATAACACGGGTTATTTTAATGCACAGCTCGGAAGTCCCGACTCTGATTGCTCAGATGCTAATCTATAACCGTGAGGAAAATCTGAAAGTAGCGCAGGTTTATGTTAATGCGCTCGTTCGAACGCGTTATCGTTTCTATAGCAACAGCTCAACACAAGGACTTTACAGATAACGTGTACAAGAGTCATTTATTTAACTCTTATAGAAGGAGTCTCCAGTGTCAGAGGTCAGCTTTCTGACGTTTTTCAGGACAGAAGTTGACGCTTTTTGCGGTTTCTGAGTAACATAACGAGACGGAGGGTTTCTTGTGGCTTGTTTCGTGGATGTTTGACGACCTTTAACCTGCCTATAACCGGAGAAAAAGTCCGACATGTCATTAATTGATTAATAAGAACTGTAGCATATGGCAGATCGCTGTCGAGTAAGATACGGTAATATACGCTGATGAATTGTGACATCATTGAGTCCATCATTGATTATTTTCCCATATCAGCATACCCCCAAAAGGTTTTATTTCTTATTTGAGTATATAAACAAAAAAAAGCAATTTTTGTAAGCAAAATGACAGGATCCCATAAAAGCAGGCGTGTGTGTGTGTGTGTGTGTGTGTGTGTGTGTGTGTGTTTTTCCAACTTGCCTGTGTAAGTCCTCTCTCTATTCAAATATCGACGCACTATCCAAGTCTTTTTCTCTCCGTCTCTCGTCACATCCAGAGATTAATCACAGCATAGGCGTTGTGGATTTAGTAATAACTAGTTTTTAGCCGTGATACAGTGACGCCTCGTCATCGTGTTCAGGCGTTTAAGCCCTCTTTATCTGCGCCTGTAGCTCATTTTCCTGAACGCTCACAAAAAAACACACCCCAAAGAAGCCTGAGCTTGCCGAACACCTTCATATCACTCGCACTAAAACACTCGAGATGGCTGTTTCATGGGCCGTGTTGGTAACCAGGAGGAGGCACTTTAAGATACGGGTCCCGATGTGACCTTATTTAGAGCGTCCTAGAGCTTTATGTACTTTATAAGAGCACTTGACAAAAAGGCTTTGAAATTAAATAGCATAATCATCACTTTGTGTCTAATCAGATTTTATCGACAGCAGTAGTTTGGGTTTCTCTCCATGTGCTTTCATGCAAATGTGTTCGAGTCGTATGTACCTGGAATAGTGTACGATGTAGCGCGCTAGGGTTTCGCCAACTTATTGTGTTTTCCCCCAAAATTTGGATGGAAATGTACTTCCTCAACTTGATCTTTTGGTTCTTCCCTCAGTCCATCTCTAGTGATCCTACTCAGTGGGTGTGTGCTCAAAATATATAAAGGCATGTTCTGTCTCTCTCTCTCTCTCTCTCTCTCGTGTGTGTGTGTGTGTGTGTGTGTGTGTGTGTGTGTGTGTGAGAGAGAGAGAGAGAGAGAGAGGCTGTCCAGTGAGGCAGAAATGACTCACACTCCATGGCCTGTTCTGCAAAAAAAAAACTGTTTGAAACTTGTTAGCTAGCTCATTTCCTTAGGTCATGGAGAGCCTGTGACTCTTCTGTGTGGCACCCGGATAGCGTGATTTATAAATGATTACAGTATACAGGTGTAGAAGAGTAGAGAAGTAAAGAGTGCTGGGATGAGCAGCAGGACACAGTTAGGATTACAGCAGCAGTTCTTGGGTCCAAATCGACAGCGTCTGTTAAATCCTGAAGAAAGGATGAGACTTGGGCGTGAACTGTTTTTAGGAAGTGAGCATGTTTTTGGGAAGTGCTTCATTTTAGCACCGCAGTTTATTCACTGCGTATGATCACTACCTCGGGCGTGATGCAGATTTACTCGTAGTAATAAAAGGTACATGGGTGAAATCCGCTCGGTTTCAGTAATGTAAGGGTGTAAATGTGTGGATTGAGATGTTTTAAATGGAAGTGTACTCTGGTGCATGAGGCAGCCAGAAGCTTGCTTCAGGATCCCCGTCGACTCCATTAGGGCTCGAGATCGACACCCGGGATTCTGTAAAGCTGATTTGTGACACCGGCTGCTGGTGGAGATGAAACTGAGCAGTAATTTAGAAGCAGAATGCGGAGTGTCAAGCTGCAGATATGGATTATGCTGAATATCTCATTATTGTGTAGGAGTGACTGCGGAGGCTGGACTAGCAAACATGTCAGCCTCTCCTGTCTCTCTCTCTCTCTCTCTCTCTCTCTCTGCCTCTCCTCTCTCTCTCTCACGCTCTCTCTCTCTCTCTCTCTCTCTCTCTCTCTCTCTCTCTCTGCCTCTCCTCTCCTCTCTCTCTCTCACGCTCTCTCTCTCTCTCTCTCTCTCTCTCTCTCTCTCTCTCTTGCATAACAGGGTCAGTCAGTAAGGCAGTGTGTTGTATAATTCTGTCCAGTGGGAAGAGTGACACAAGAAAAGGAGTGTATATGGACTCTTACTTGTGTACACACACACACACACACACACACACACACACACACACTCTCTCTCGCTGTGGGTCTTGGCTGAGGTGTGTTTAGTGTGTCACATGGTGCACTAATTCAGGTTTAATCCATGCTGACTGCCTGCTTAAACAACTGAGATGGATTTATGGTGTGTGTGAGACTCGCCCTTGTCTCCCTCCCTCCATATATTAATGTAATACTTACTGTAAGTTTTTTGTGTGTGTGTGTGTGTGTGTGTGTGTGTGTGTGTACAGATTCAACACGTACACAGTGTTTGTGGTTGGTTTATCTTGTATCTAGAGATGGAGGGAGCCTCACACACACACACGCACGTTCTCCGTAGGAGGTTTTAGAGTGGTGTGTGTGTGTGTGTGTGTGTGTGTGTGTGTGTGCTTGTGTGCCTGTGCATGTACAGCAGAGACTGGCACGTCACGTACAGAATGCAGTGTGTACATTCAGCTGCACCAGGTTCAGAAGCATGTGAAGCATGTGTTTGTATGTGTGTGTGTGTAGGTGGTGCTGGTGGTAAAGGTGTGTGGGGAACGCCGGGAGAGGTGTACGACGAGGAGGAAGTTGACGTCCGGGACCCCAATTATGACGAAGATCAGGTAAAAAAAAGGATTTGTCCCAGCACCAGGGTGGTCCGGCCCGACGTCAGTCTGGGGTGGGGTGGGGGAAACACACACACACACACACACACACACACACACACACACACACACACACGGCCGCCTCCATTGCTTACTTGGGCTCCGAAAAGAGTCGTTTCTATGGAAACACACACAAACTCCTGAAGATCTTTCAGATAGAGCTAGTTATTATGTGGTCAGCTCTGTAAAATGACAGGGAAAGTTTGATAAACACAAGTGGAGTTAAACAAGCAGAAGCTCGTAATTACTGTCATTTCTACGTCATGTGACCAGCCTGTTTCATTTAAACAATCCAGCTAAGACTGCAGTTTTGACTGCAAATGTTGTAAACTGTAACAGTTTCCCTGTTTACACTGTAAGATAAAATTGATTATTATTCACTATATAATGATTAAGTGTCGCTTAAGCTACATCTGGGAATAAAATCGAATGTGTATTTGCCCGAAGATTACATTTCTTTTATCTAATGATTTATTGAAAACAAATATTGAAACATCTTTTTGCTCGAGTCGTCCGAGTATACGTATGATTATCGAGCTGTGTTGTATAACAGTAATTATTCAGTAGCTGTAACTGTTTCTCGTACAGGAGAACTGCGTGTACGAGACGGTGGTGCTGCCGCTGGACGAAGACGACTTCACTCGCTCCGTCACGCCCATCGTCCAGGAGTACTTTGAGCACGGAGACGCCAACGAAGTAGCGGTACGGACGAGGGAGTGACGCTTCTCAAAGTGTCGAAAAGTTGCCTCATCTTTAAGCTTGGCCCAGTCTCGTTTTCAGAAATGGCAGTGGTGAGGTGTCGGTGCAGGATTACATGCTAATAGTGAGCCAAACTGTCAATCACCTGGGCTTTGAAGCATTTCCAGGTTTACTTGCCTGACTCGAGCAAAAGCAATAAACCCCTCAGCGTTTTAAACATGTCCTCCGAGTTGCTGCAGTCAGACTGGCTTTTATGTTGCCAACAACTTTTGCTAGCTTGGTTAGCTGGCTTGTTTACTGGTTAGCTTTTTATCATGTCAGTATGAATATGACGCTTTACCTGGTCAATATTAGTTCAGTCAGGTGACCAATGAAAGGCTTTTATACTCAGAATAACGTTAGCAGCGCACTGTACAGGATAAAGGCCTCATTAGCACCCATGTCTAGCTAATACAAGCGAATCTGTATTAGCTAGAAAACAACTGGGAGTATATCTGTCCCATCTAGCCCCAAACCCACTAGCTGCTACTAGCTACTCAATGTCATTTATGTAACTTTGCTTGGTTAGCTGGCTAGAAGCCATGTTTTTCATGAAGCTTATTTATTTTATTCTCTCTCTCTCTCTCTGTGTGTGTGTGTAGGAGTTGCTAGGCGAGTTGAATCTGGGCTCCATGCGCAGTGACGTCCCTCTCCTGGCCGTATCGCTGGCGTTGGAGGCCAAGGCGAGTCAGAGAGAGCTCACCTCCCTCCTGCTGTCGCGTCTGTGTGGCCGAGTCCTCAGCCGCTCCGACATCGAAGCCTCCTTCCACAAGCTGCTGAAAGAGCTGCCTGACCTGGTGCTGGACACGCCCACAGCGCCACAGGTAACGGGATACGTCAGGAGATATCTCTCAAACCTGAGGCTACTGTGGGAGTGGCCTAATATTCTAATGTGATGCTTGATTGACATCCCTCACACAACTCGAAGAACTGAACACGGCTCACACAGCCGTGTGTGTACATGTAGTGCAAGTTCAGCACTTGGGATATAAAACACACACACACGCACATATACAGTGGGAGGGTAAAAAGTGTGTGTGTGTGTGTGTGTGTGTGTGTGTGTGTGTGTGTGTGTGTTGAGCTGAGCTGGTTTTGTTCCGATTGGAACAGCAGAGGCAGCTCTTTTCTCTCATCAGGGCCTCTCGCTGAATACAGAACTAAACCCGCGCCACTGGTCATCCCCTCGCTGTCTGAGTAAACAAGGCAAATGACCTGCAACAGCACGCGTACACACTCGACCCGACTGCAGCCTGAAACGTTTCCTCACCTTTCTTTTTTCCTTCCTTTATTCCGCAGACATCTGGAAATCCCCTGTGGGTTAACACCATATTTTTCAGACTAGAAAAGGTTTATCTGATTTCTCGAAAATGAAATCTGATTTCTCAGCAGTAAACATCAGGTTTCTACTGACTTCATCATGACGTACTGGATTTACAGGCTGATGTGCACCGAGTTTCAGTCAGTACAGTGCCAGGCTACAGCAACACTAACAGGAATGAGGGGGAAAAGAAAAAAAACAACAAATATATATATATACACTTGGAGATGTAGTTTATATATACTTATATAGTCTTAATTCTCATCAGCCTCACATCTCTCTAAGCAGAGTTTATCTAAGCCTTTCATGCATAAATCATCAATACACACATCCAGGTTCTTTAGATTAGACAATTGCATGATGTATGAGTTTCAATTGTCTAAATATGTAAATATTAAAAAGTAAGACTAAAAAAAGGTTCAGTGAGATTGTCAGCGTGTCTCTGCTGCAGTAGAAAACTGCTCATAAAGTAAACACACTTTTTGTTTTTTCTTCTTCTTCTTCTTCTTGTCTTCCCCCAGTTCAGAACTGTACAGTCAGGAAACTGAAAGTGATGATGTTCGGATAAAGCTCACATGATCAACCACAGACCTGACTGCTGTAGCCTTTTAAGATATTAATACGCAAGATTTGCTAAATACATTTAAGGAACACGAGCATCTGATTAAATATGCTCACTGGTCTTAAATATACTGTTAATATGACGACACAAGTACCTAAACATATTCCAGTGGCTGCCCTTTTGAGGCATATTTGTGTTTTTAGATTTGCATGTTTTATTCAAGCTCCTTTTTCAAATATTACTCGCAGTGGTTTCAAACTTTTCTGAACAACACACAATAATGGGTGGCGTCTCGGTAAAAGCAGCAGGGAGTTGTTTTATGATGTGTGTCCAGGCTGGAGACGATGTGCGAGACATGGAACACTTCAGCATGGTTTATTTTCTTCTGCTCCCAGCTGAGGGACATGACCTTGTGATCATTAGTTTAATGAAATATTCATCTGATTTATTATTGTTTTTTTTTTAATCTAGTTTTGAGTCCCATCATGATTCAGCTCTACTGTGTTTTGTGATTTTAAATATTTAGTTTTCTCTGTGCTTGCAGCTGGTTGGTCAGTTCATTGCCAGAGCGGTCGCGGATCGGATTCTCTCCGAGAGCTACATCGACGGCTATAAAGGAAGAGTGGACTGCGAGCATGCCCGGTATGCCTTCATCAAGCACACGCCCTTCAGTAATGTATACAGTACAGTATACACAGACGGACTTACGAATTGCCAGTTGCATCCCTGTTATGTACTTTCATAAAAAACTAAAAAATCCAGCAGTTCAGTCCTTTGTGTTCACGTACACTGGAACTTTTGCTTTGTGCAAACAAACTTCGTACTGTTTGAAAGAACTTTTTTTTTCCCCTCCCCTTATCATGAACTGTGTTGATTTTTGAGGTCAGAAATGTGCAACAATGAGCGTGAACACGGGGGCAGGTTAGAGGAAGGGCGGGATCGGAGCCTGGAGCCCTGAGGACCTGCCCTTTCTCCATTCTCTGGTTAAAACCATGAGGATTTTATGGCTGTTCTCGGTGTTGAATATGTTCAGAATCCACAACTGTGTGTGCGCACTTCATTACTGTAACAGCTAACAGAAGAGTGCAGCCCAGGAGTGGCTCATTTTCACAGTTTGGAGTGTTTTGCTTGTTCATTTGTCTTCACGTTTGATGTGACTGAGCTTGGCTGGGGTTTGATATCTGCCTTATTTACTCTGGTGCATTAAATCTTGAACTTGCTGCTTTATGTAGGACGTATTGAGAGATTAAATTATTCTTCGTTAATAAACAGAAGGCTGTTTTCAGTT
>JAKKZN010000025.1:14629848-14643496 GCA_033441825.1 Pangasius elongatus
GAAACCATGGCAAACCATGACTGTCTTCAGACCTGCTTTGAAGGAGGCAGTAGTGTTCTCTGAGGTTTTCAGAGCTGCTCAGAGGAAATGAAAGTGGTCATGAATCCACCCTTTTGGCTTTATAACTGCCTTCAGATTATTAGAGAATAGTGAAGTTGTTCCATGACTAATGTAATGGCATGTCGCCACACTAAATGTCTTGTTGCTGTAGATTCGATGTCTGCGTCGTCTTTGCACAGAGGGTGTGCAAACTTTTGCACTTTGACATTCATACACAGACCTGGCATGGCTCGTGACGTGGGCTTTTCTCTTTGCTGTTTATTGGAAAGTTCTCGTATAGAGGATTGTTTGCTGTTGGCTTTGCGCTGTAGAGCTGCTGAGGTCTGACTGCGCGCTGTGTTTAAGGAGCTTTACAGGACGGTACGTGTTTGACTTCCTCAGGTAAACCTGCTGCTGAAGGAGTACGTGCTCTCGGGTGACACGGCGGAGGCGGAGCGCTGTTTGAGGGAGCTCGAGGTGCCGCACTTCCATCACGAGTTTGTCTACGAGGTAACTCTTGCATGAATCGTGACCATAACGTAGTTCTGAGAAACCATTTGTGTGTGTTAGTGTTAGTGTTGGTGTGGCTAGGTTTCTGTATCGCAGATTTAGCTACCATCCTCATTACCTCATCTTCATCATTTATTTAGAAATAAACACGCATGCTCTGTCTTGCTCATCATCTCGTAGGCGATAGTCATGGTTTTGGAATCCAAAGGAGACACGACACTCCAAGTGATCCTGAAGCTGCTGAAATCTCTCTTCGACTCTTCAGTCATCACTCTGGACCAAATGAGAAGGGTACGCCGCCACCTGCTGGCCACAGTCATGTTCCACATTCATGTTCCTCTGCAGCTGCCAGCCCAAGAACACATGCAGAACTGTCTCATCATGTCCACAGGAGACCATTTTTTAAGAAATGTGAAGTATTATACTCAAGGTGTACAGCATGGAGATGCTGTATAGTGTTAACTAGTTGGAACAATTCCTGTTTTTACTCCCGACAGGGTTACGAGCGAGTGTATATGGATATTGCTGATATTAATATCGACGTGCCGTGTGCGTACTCTCTACTGGAGCACTTTGTGGACAAGAGCTTTAGTGCTGGAGTCATTGACAAAAAACTCAGAGACATGTGTCCATGTCGGTAAGTGTGCCACATCCATTTATTTAAAATAATTTAAACCTAATTTAATTCACAGTGATAAATTGTATTACACGTCCTTTAAATGTGAACAAAAAGCTCTAGAATTTGAGGCTCAAAAAGTTTTGCTTTGTCAGTTTTGCCATTAAAGTGAAATCTAAATCCCAGATTTTAACCGTTAAACACAAATATTATGCACAGAACAGTTTCTGGATGCAGTGTTGTAAACCATGCGCGGTTTTTACGTCTTTCCCAGAGGAAGGAAGAGGTTTGTCAGTGAAGGAGATGGCGGACCTCTCAAACTCGAAACCTACTGAGTGCACCGCTTCCCGTGCCCACCTTGTCTGCTGCGTTTGAGGAAACTAGCGCTACTCGTCTGAAAACTGCATACGTGTGTGTATATCCTAAAGGTTTAGGTGTATATATAATCTCCTCCTGACAAGAACGTAGAGCTTGCGCAAAGCAACAAGGCTATGGAATAACCCCAACACACACACGCACACCTTCTGAGGTGACTAGATAAGCTAAAACGCTGAAAAAGTGCCACACTTTGAAATGACGGAGTCATTCCAGGTTTTGTATTTCAGTTCACTGCCACTCAGCATATTTAACTGAAGATCCACTTAGCTGGATAACTTGAGCCGGATGTCATTTAACCTGTCTTAATTTATCCAGCCTGTATAATCTTTTGCTTTGCAAGTTCCACTTTGTGAACTGTCTCCACTCCCTGTTTATAGAGTCAGTAGGTTTGTGTTTGTGATGCCTTCATGTTGGTTTGAAGCTTTTTTTTTTTTTTCTCTTTCTTTCTTTCTTTCTTTTTTTTTTTTTGTTTCCCTCTCCAATCTGCCTGAACTTTTTCACGTGTCTTTGTTTCCCCGCTCGGTCTAACCAAGACCTCGATACTGGATGCAACTGACAACAAAATGGCGATACAGAGAAATGTGAAGCAATCGGGATTATTTCACACAAACGTTGTCGAGAAACATTATTTTTATATTTTCCGAACACTGACGTGGGCATATTTACCAAATGTTCTCGCTCTTTGTTGAAAATGGTTAAGAAATAAATAAAGGTTAAAGTAATGGTTTGTGTTTGCGTTGCTTATTAAGACTTAATTGACGGAGTTCTAGTGTCCAGGAGGTTATGAGATCGAATCCCAGGACTGCTGGAGAGACTAAGGGAAAGGGAAGCCCTTAAAATGCTTGGACTGAAAAAGGTGTGTGTGTTTTTACTATTACTTTATTTATTGATAAAAAAAAAAAAAAAACACTCCAATGCTACTTTATTTACTGTAAGCATTAAAACCATCCAGTCATGTTCTAGTTACATATCCATCTATCCATACACATGAAATTAGCGAAATGCCGCTTTCGACTTAACTTGCGAGTCTGAATTCGGAATTGCGTCATTTCGAGCTCGTTGCGTTCGAGCGACGGAGACGCTTCTGTGAAAGCATGTCTTGTTTGCCAGCTAACATTAGTAATCATGAGGTTGTGATGTATTTACTTTCTCAAACCAGCAAACTAGTCAGTTTTATAGACGTAACCAATGAATATGTGTGTGTTGACATTTTATTTACAGTTGACTGTACAAGCAGCCATGCTCACATGACGTCTCCTGCTGAGCTCAGGGTTAATGAGACTTTCCGAGTAGGAAGTCCAAGCTGAGAGGGCATTTTCTTTGGGTTTTCCTAATTGCAGGTCAGAAATTAGGAGTTGTGAGCTTTAGTCGAACGCAGCATAAGTACCTGAAGCCTTGTAACGGTGAGAGTTAAATTTCCTAATCGCTTTAGGAATATAACAGTTTACAACAGCTTTAAGAATTGATGGGTTAAAAAGGGAAAAAAAACTAAGTATAGAGAAGTGATTTTCAAAATGGTTTATAATTACTTAATCCTTTTCCACTTGCATATTTTTTCGCTGTCTCAAATGTTGCCCAGCAGTTGTGTTTTTAACGCCGACTCCACTATCAGCTACTGCAGTGTGCCACCAGTATGAGTGGATCAGCTAGAGCACTGATGGTGTTCAGATGGTGGCAGAAACAGGCCACCAGCTACACGTAACGGCGATGTGGTGGTCGGAAACTGACCCTGGGAACACGCACTATACGTGGAGATCAGCTTCTGTTATCTAACTGAACATGACCAGCCTTAGGAGTGTGTAGTAATAAAATGCAGTAGGTTTAAACAACCCAGTAGCTCTGCTGTCCGCTACCACGTTACTGTCACTGCTGCACTGAGAATAAAACCCAAATATCCGCTCAGTGGTGGAAACTTTCCACTGATGGATTGTAAAGAGGGGTGCCAATACATTGGGCATAATGATAGAAAGTTTGGTCAGTAATTGTATACACATTATGTATGGTAGGAGAACCTGATCAAATGCCCAGTCTGTGTGGTCACAAGCTCGTGTACATCGTGATACTTGACATGTTTATGATGTAGACATCATGATGATCTCTACAATAAACTCAAAAATGAATAATGTTACAAATCTCTGCTCTTATCACCCACCATTACAAGCTTCAGGTAAAGAGTTGTGTATATTTAAAATGTTTGGAATGTAATTCTAGTTTACAAAAGCAATATCCTGTTAAACTGTGTGTGTGTGCGTGCGTGCGTGCGCGTGCGCTCAGACACTGGTAAGTCAGTGATGAATGATGTTTATGGTCACTCAGGTATTTACTATACACACACACACACACACACACACACACACACACACACACACACACACACACACGTACGTCATATCAAGTTGTGTTGAATCAAACTTAATGTCCTCCAGATTAACACAAGTTTCAGAAGTACTGATTTTCTTGGTGCTGATGAATGCCCAGCTGCTTTGCATTTGGTGACGCCCACAAAACTCCATAAAAGGCAAAGAGCTGAAATGAAGAGTAAAGGGCAAAAAAAAGTAACTACAGCTACATTTCTTAATTAAAGGACTAGTTTTATTTGTCTTATATTACAGTGTTGACTTTCTTTAATTCTTTTCATATGTAACATTTATGTTGTTGTTGCCTTTAATATAAAACGACTGGGTTTCACAGACTTTGTGCTTGACAGCATTAGCCATGTATAAAATAGCAGTAACTCGTCGACATTTTGACGATTTAAAGCCGATCAATCGGTTTTACGCGAGTTAGTCTTCGTTCATTTACACACACTCGGCAGAACGAGCAGGTTACGGACCTTTTTCCAAACTTACAGGATTTTCATAAATAACAGATTTCTTCTGTAAATGCTCTTACGAATCATTTACGAATAAGTCCGTTTATATCCCGCTTGATAAATGAGGGTGTGTGTGTGTGTGTGTCAGTCATTAAACCCGAGCACATCGCTGCAACACCAAGTCTCACAACTACATGAAGACAGAATGGTGGCACTAATTCATTACGGTGATATGTTATGATATTAGGTTGTGACGGAGGTGCGCACTCCATCCCCTCGCGGTGCGCCTTACTGAGCGTGCTCCTGCTGCTCCCTGATACCTGCTTCCTGCTGCCTGATGAGCTCCTGCGCCTCCTGCTGCATCTTCTCCAGCTTCTCCAGCGTCACCGACTTCAGAGCCAGCAGCTTGGGTTTGCACAGGACCAGCGTCGGGACGTCCTCCACTGACAGCTGACCTACACACACACACACACACACTATGTAATGGTATACATTTTCATAACATTATAAGTAAAACGGTTGTATAGCTGTCTTGCTAGGAAGTTAGATGCGACTCCTGTGTTGTGATCTTGCTACATTTAAGAACAGGACAAACAAGAACCATGAAAACATTAGTGTGTGTTTTAAATATTACAGAATATTATATTTTAGGCGGGTGACACTGGATAGTGGGATTATAAATCTTTATTATAATTAGAAAAGGAATTAATGATGTCAATTCAGTTTACCTTGTTTAGGTAAAACCTCTCTGAACACTGACTTCACTTCAGGCATCTTGAAGCGTCTCTATAAACCTTTTTAATAGAGAAAGTGGCAAAAAAAAGCAATAAATATAAGTAACTTGACATGAAATACAGCAAAATATATATATTTATAAGGTTGGCTTGTTGAATACTGATGCAGGGCAATGTACATCACAGGACAAAACAACACAGGTAGAGATTAATTATCAGCTCATTTGCATATCGCGGTATTTCAGTATCGAAACATTGTGATCCTGAAAAACAAACGATATATCGCTCAGCACTAAACTGCCTGCTTTTGGTTCCTTAATATTTCCTGCTCTGTGATAAACTGTGTTCAGTGGCGTTTATCTTAACCGCCATTTTAGACTCAAAGCGTCTGTTTAAAGATTAATTTTCCGAACTTAAATTTAATTAAAGAGATCATTAAAATACGATTTTTTTAACTTCTCTATCTCAGTTATCTAGTAGCTAAACATCTGACGCTAACGTTAAGCTCTTTAGCTTTACTCTCAGGTTATTTGTTATTATTATTATTATTATTATTATTATTATTATTATTATTATTTCAATACCAGCTACAAAATGGCGGCTCTAAAACTGACGTAAACCTACAATTCGGTTGTATGGAAAAACAAATACATAATATTGTAAGATTACCGTAGTGGTGTTTCACTCAGGAGTCTCTCCTTGGCCGAATCCCGAATCGCTTTCTCTTAGTTCTGAAGTGCACTACATTACGTGTCGAAGCTATTACCTTCGCGCGCTATGTAATGCACTTTAATAGGGAGCAGGACGAGATTTGGGATTCGGTCTTGGATACGCAGTTGCTAGGGCGCTGCGCCTCTTCTTCGTCTTCTTCTTCGCTGTGTTCTGGAAACAGAGTGCGGTTCAGTGCTGCCACCTGGCGGCCATGCCGGCATGTTACACGTGTTAAATACATAAACGAATCCGTTTGTGTATAAATATGTCTAGGAATAAAAGAATAACAGAAAATTATAGAAATAAGCATATGTTAAGATAAAAAAAATTCATACGCTATTATGTTAAAAAAATTAAATGCTCAGTTTTAACTTATGTATATGATCATTGTGTAGAGCACAGATTTATGAAAATAAATAAAAGGCTATCACATCATGTAACCTGAATGTACTTTTAGAGTGAGTTAGTGCCCAAAATAAAGAAACTTGGCCCTGAGGATGTTGATCCTGAGAGAATAACAAGCTAAAAATAAAAGTCCTGAAAAGCTGATGTTAGGATGTAAAGAGCTTCTGGGGGCTGGCAGTTGATTTCATTTATACCCAAGGTACAAATTAGCGGCTTATTTTGTAGTCTGTATCTGAAAAAAAAAAATGCGATCTAAAAAAAACGTACATATATGTTTAAGCTCAAAATATCACTCTGTAAATGTGTTCTTTAATTTATAGTTATTTAATTTTTATGAAGGGTGCCAATAATTTTGGAACTTACGTTTTTAAAAGAATATTTTCCAATTTAATTTTTATTTACTCTTACATTTCTACACTTACACTTACATCTTTATTTTAGTTTATTTACATCGTTGAGTTGGTAATTTGTTGCACATGCACGGTTTTAAAGAATATTTCTATTCTTATTCTTATTATTTACTTTATTAACAATTGTGGAGCATGGTCTAATAAATTACATATAAAAATATCCTGAGAGGGGTAGTGGCTGTATATTTTTTAGAATAACTTTAATTTGAGACAGTAAAAATATCTCATTTTTGAGGTAAATACGTGTAAGAAAAAAGAAGTGTTTAGGAAATCTCGCGATAATGTCGCGTGTCTATGCAGCTTACTTTACAATATCTCGCGAGGTTTTGGGGATGAAACATGGCATGCGTGTGACGCCATCGCGCAGGCAGGGAGGAGGGGGCGTGGCTTTGAGAAGGAGGGGTGTGGCTGTGAGCGCGCGAGGGGCGTGGCTGGGAGAGAGCGAGGGGCGGGGCTGGGAGAGAGCGAGGGGCGGGGCTGGGAGGGCTCGCGCTGCAGCGGCGGCGGCGTTAGGGAAGGAGGAGGAAGCGGAGGATGGCGGAGCGACACCTCTGAAGGTAAAAAACACTTTTATATCCACAGAACGCGGCTCGCTGTTGTCGATTTACGAAACGCGTCGAACGTTAAAATGTCACGGGAACGCTGCTGTCGGTGACGCTGGCGGGCGACACGGCGCTCCTGTGCGGAGAAGCGGCTTTAAAACGCTCCTTTTGTTCAGCCCCGGAATGGCCGCTGTCTCTGTCTCTGTCTCTCTGTAGATGTGTGCACAGCTTGTGTATGTGTGTGTGAGTTTTCGTTTACGTCTTTTTTATGGAGTGGAGGAATAACGCGTGCCCAACTGTGAATATTCGGAATAATCTGATCCCGAAAATGGTCGACCCGTTATCGGTTGTCAGTGGGGCTGATGACCGGATGACGGGTCGCCTGCTCCCCGCGTACCCCTCACCGCGGCCCGGATGCTGCACTCACGCGTCACCGCGGCTTGACATGAGGCCTTCACGAGAAAGCCGAACATTTCGTAGTTTAGCGTAGCTTAGCATAGAGGTTCGGATTTTTATTTTAATTTAATCGACACCACAGATGAAATGTTGATTTTTATTTGAGTGAGCTAAACAATCAACGATAAGACGGTTGTTATTTATCATTTTCATCTCGTTTGTCATCTCACACAAGCTAACATTAGCTTGCTAAGGTGTGTTCAAATATTATGGCTAATTTACTAACTTACGAATCTGTTTAGCCAAACACTTTATTTCACTATAATATATTAAGTGTAATAGTTGTCCGTCTGCACAGCGAATGTAATATTAAAATAATCCCGAATCGCTGTCACTGCAGTTAGCCACCGGGACACTAGTGGATATATATATATATATATATATATATATATATATATATATATATATATATATATATATATATATAATTATTTTTCCCCTAACCCAATCGTATTTAGACAAATCCCGCCTCCTGAGCTATGATTGGCTCCAAAGATCCTGCCTCCTGCTCTCGGATTGGCTGATAATTCATTTTCACGCGCAGTCTACCTGACAGACGTGGCAGTCAGCCAATCAGTTAAGTGATGGAGGCGGGATTTGTCGGAATGCGGATTAGGAAGGGGGGGACATACCAGCACGGAAGGTTAATATTAATATTAATTAACACTAGCTAGATGAGTGAAGAAGAGAACAAAATGTCTCTCTTCTGTTTCACAACAGTGGTTGACGTGTGTGTTTATTATTATTTTTTTCCTCTCATATGATGTGGTGTGAAGGAGAAGGAGAAGTCACACACTGGTCTCTGGAGATCTCGGTGCTCTCATGTGCCCTTTTCCAGAAACTTCTCTCAACTTATCTTCTCCCAGAAATGTTTACACAGTTTTTTAGGGAATTAAAAAAAAAAAAAAAAAAAACTCTGTTGTATATCAACCCGATTTGTGTTTACTGACACAGCCATCTTTCCCAAGCCGGTTTCTGGAGTCTGCAAGGTGTAGTGTTTTTGGTTTTTTTTTTATTCACCTTATCCTGCTCTAACACACCTGGTTGAACTTTTGAGCTCTTTAGGAATTTCTTCGCGAGGTTGAAATGAGCGTGTCGGAGCAGGAACGTCGACGAAAAACATGTAGGGTGTCCAACAACAAGACTCGAGCGTAAATCAGCCGCCTGTAATTATGATGTAAAGCTCAGTGTTATGTCTTGGAGGGAGTGACAACGCGTGAGTGACGTTAAAAACAACTAATCACACGCTGTTCCTTCGATTTACCTGCTAAGATTTTTTTTTTATTCTGTTCTGGAAAGCTTGTTGTGTCTCAGTGTTTTGCTAGAGAACCAATCAGATTCTAAACCACCCAAGATTCTGAAGCTTGTGGCCAGAAAAGTGTACAATAACATACCTGAAGTTTGTAAGAGTCGCGTGACAGAAATGACATTTTCTTCACGCAAATACAGTCCATTGGCAAAGGTGTGTTTTACTTTTACTTGTGACTTTGCCTTCTTACTTCTTTGGTTTTGCACTGGTGAAACTATCGCGGAAAGCTTTTTATAACGATACATGATGCATAATACGCATTGTGATGTATACGTTTGCTGACAAATTTCTTATTTATTGTAAAATTTCTGAAATATAATTAAAATATGATAATTTAGTCTGAAAAAAAATCACAGTTTCCCAGTATCATGGTTTTAATCAACAATTTAAACACGCAGGTCAGTGGTGAAGATTGAAGGAATCATTTATTAAGAAATCTTTGTACGAAAGTCTGTTTATGGCTCCCGATCAGTGCAACAGAAAAGCGTTTGCCGTATCGTTCAGTCTCGCCCGATCGTGAATCCCGACGATGCTGCAGTCATCCACGGCCAGGGGTCTATGAGAGCAAAGTTGGTTGTGCTTCCTGGGTGGGAGGGGCGTACTCTCACTCCCCTGTCAATCACAGCAACACTGTGTCAGTCGTGGGTATCTGTGAGGTCAGGTATGAGGAAGAGGGCTGATAGCGCTGTACACCGTGCCGTCACCCTCCCTGAAATCTCAGTCTGTTTAAGTCGTAGATTGTTCATGTTTCGGAAGATGTTTTTGAGAATGGTGTTTTTAGACTGTCGGTATTTATCACGTTGTAGTTGTACGCTGAAAGAGAGAACGTCTGTGAGGAGATGAAAAAACTGGAACATCGCCGACAACGATTAAACCAAACAAGGTGATGTTCTAACCTTACCGTACTATTAAACGTGCGTGGAGCATGAGCAGAGATACCGGTGTGTAGTGGATCAAACACAGCTAAAAGGCGAGCTGGGAGGGACGGGGATGAGAAACCCAACTTAGGGTTTTTGGGAAGCTGCAGCTGGACACAAAATTGACGAGAACCCTATAGACAGAAATGTGATCAGATAAAAAAAAGAATTAGATGGTTAGAGATGAAAATATATTTTGAATATGAAAAAGTTTGTGATGAGGCCTTATCATCAGCAGTGTGTGCGTTGTCGTACACTCGGTCTCGGGAGCGCGCAGGTTGTCGTACACTCGGTCTCGGGAGCGCGCAGGTTGTCGTACACTCGGTCTCGGGAGCGCGCAGGTTGTCGTACTCTCGGTCTCGGGAGCGCGCAGGTCGTCGTAAACTGTCTTGGGAGCTCGCGGGTTGCTGTACACTCAGGAGCGCGCAGGTTGTCGTACACTCGGTCTCGGGAGCGCGCGGGTTGTCGTACACTCGGTCTCGGGAGCGCGCGGGTTGTCGTACTCTCGGTCTCGGGAGCGCGCAGGTCGTCGTGAACTGTCTTGGGAGCTCGCGGGTTGCTGTACACTCAGGAGCGCACAGGTTGCTGTACACTCGGGAGCGCGCAGGTTGTAGTACACTGTCTTGGGAGCGCGCAGGTTGCTGTACACTCTGTCTCGGGAGCACGCACGTTGTCGTACACTGTCTTGGGAGCGCGCACGTTGTCGTACACTCGGTCTCGGGAGCACACAGGTTGCTGTACACTCAGGAGCGCGCAGGTTGTCGTGCACTCTATCTCGGGAGCGCACGGGTTGTCGTACACTCGGTCTCGGGAGCGCGCGGGTTGTCGTACACTCGGTCTCGGGAGCGTGCAGGTTGTCGTACACTCGGCCTCGGGAGCGCGCAGGTTGTCGTACACTCGGTCTGGGGAGTGTGTATGTTGTCGCACCAGTCAGACACACCCGTCACCTTGCTGCCTGTCAGATGTAAATCAGGACTGAACCTACACTGATATGTGAGTTTCGTAACACAACGTTTGTGGCCTCTCTGTTTGCAGAGTGATTGTGTCACACGTCTGTATGTTGACTGATATAAAGCTAACACTCATTGAAAGTGGACGTCGTGAGCGGCTTCGCCACTTACAGGACTCGAAGGATCTGCTGCTCACGTCTTGGTGCCAGATACCACACACACCTTACACTTATGTTCTCACAGTCTGTTATTTACTTTTTTTTTCCCTCAGTTTTTTGGTTTTGACATCACAGCATTTTTCCCCACATTTTACTAGCTGACATCAGTGTTTTTAGCTGGTCATGTGTGTGTTTCGATCTCAGGGCCTTCCCCTAATGACACACACACACACACACACAGACTTGAGTCAATTTTGTGCTGTGTGTGTAATAGAGTTTCAGAGGTGCCAATATTTCTGGGTACGACCAAAATATTGTATCACGATACTTTTCAATACTGTACGACATTTCAGTATGAAATCTGCTTCCATAAAAAGCTGTGATGTCTCAGTGTGTCGTGCAGTGGTGTGTGTGTGTGTGTGTGTGTGTGTGTGTTGGATATTACAGTGTATGGTATAACAAGCATATGACATCACACACTTCTCACGTACGAGTCATATTATATTGTTGGACGTGAAACAGGGCTGTCGAGCGGCCAGCCGTCACATCGCCACTAAACTACTGTGTGTGTGTGTGTGTGTGTGTGTGTGTGTGTGTGTGTGTGTGAAATGGTTCAGACTGAGATATGCTTCATCACCACCACCTTCCTGCTACATCTGCAACTTCACTGCAACATGCTGTGGTTTCTTAGCTGTCTGTCTCTGTGTCTTGCATATCGTCTCTCTGTATCTTTCTCTCTCTTCATCTTTCTGTCTCTCTCTGTTCTTTCTCTCTCTCTCACTCACTCTCTGTATTCTTTCTCTGTCTCTCTCCTATATTTTCTCTCTCTTTGTCCACCTTGTCTCTTTGCGTGTCTTTCATTGTTTCTCTCTCTCCTTACATCTCTCTCTCTCTCTCCCCCCCTCTCCCTCCCCCCATTTCTCATTTCTGTCTTTCTGTTTCTCTCTCTGTCATACTGTCTTTCACTTGTGTCTGTCTCTTTATAACTCTTTCTTTCTCTGTCTTCAGTATTCTGTCTCTCTCTGTATTCTTTCTCTCTGTTTATCCCCCTGTATCAGTCTCTTTGCATGTCTTTCGTTCTCTCTCTCTCTCTCTCTCTCTCTCTCTCTCTCTCTCCCCCTCTCCCTCATTTCTGTCTGTCTCTGTCACACTGTCTTTCACTCGTGTCTCTCTTTCTTTCTCTGGCTTGTCTCTCTTTCAGTCTTCCCATCTCTCACTGTCTCCCTCTGTCTGTCTGTCCCTCTCTCTGTCTCTCTCTCTCCCCCCCTCTCTCTCTCTCTCTTTCTCTCTCTCTCTCTCTCCAGATAAGGTCAGGAGGAGTGTGTTGCGTTGTGGTTAGCTCACTGTTCAGGACTGATTCTCAGAAATGTGTCACGCCAGGCCTGTTTTAAGAATCCTGAGGAGAGGAATGCTGTGTGTGTGTGTGTGTGTGTTCTCTCGTCAGAGATGCAGGATAAGGAGCGAGTTATGCAGTTTGACCCCTGCACTGGTCTCCAGGCTTCGCCCGCCCCACACACACACACACACACACACACACACACACACACACACACAGATAACACCTCAGCACTCTCTCTCTCTCTCTCTCTCTCTCTCTCTCTCTCTCTCGGTTTCACTTCACTCTTTTCCCTCAGTCTCTTTGTTTGAGGAAAATTTCGTTCCTCGCATAAACAGCATGCACCATCAGAACACTAACACGTCATCACGTCTGATAATTACGTGAAATTAATTAACGTATTTAATAAGAAATACATTGAGATGTGATGGATTTAAAACACTGGGAGCGTGTTAGCGTACGTTTAGATGTTGTGGCGTTATTGCCTTGTAACCATGGCAACATCATCTGAATTTCACACGGACACAAATATGTTGGATATCAGACGCAAAACCGACCCCTGGCTTTGTTCCTTAGACGTGTCTCACGGCGAGACAGCGTGTTCTACGTTTTTATACTTTTTTTATGTCAGTATTTATAGAGCTGCAGGTAAGCATCCAGTCAGACTCCGAATGAAAAGCTGACCCAGGTTAAGAAACTCAGTTGGTCCCACGCGCACGTTTCTGGCTCTGCTTAGATTTAACGTCACAGACGACAGCCTTTACGATTTGTCTTCTACTGCCTCTCAAATCATTCACTGGAAATAAGTTTTCAGCTTTTCTTCTTCTTCAGATATTCCAACAATACTCGAAAACAATCTCACAGTAATCGCTAGCTGCAACGCCCAGCTGTCGGATGAGTATAAACACGCGTCACCGCCGTACATCTGGTTTAGTGAGGCACGTGGAGACGAGAGCCAGACCACACATCCGTCATCCCAGGGCTCGCTGCCGCCGTGTCGAAACCGTCAGATCGGCGCTGCTGACTCCACCCCCAGGAGTTCACTTATTTGGATTCGCTGATTTTCACCCTCGATCTGTCAGAGTGAGCAAAACGCCCGTCGCTGCTGAACACAGCACGCCACTGCCATCACGCCTCCTGACTCGGCAGCAGCAACCCTCCCAGAGTCGAGGCGGTGCTGGATCAGCCTTCACACGTTCCACAACGTTGAGTGTAACCATAAACGGATAAAAAAGTACGCCACGTCATTGTTTAATAAAATAAAAATGTGCAGTCTTTGACAGTTTTCTGTGGTATAAGGAATAAAAGTCAGCAGATGACAGCTGAGTGTCAGTAGTCATAGTTTCATGTTTGAGAGAGTTTTTA
>JAKKZN010000025.1:14643596-14654099 GCA_033441825.1 Pangasius elongatus
TGTGGTATAAGGAATAAAAGTCAGCAGATGACAGCTGAGTGTCAGTAGTCATAGTTTCATGTTTGAGAGAGTTTTTAGGACGAATCGCTGCTGACTTGCAACACACACACACACACACACACACGGTTAATAGCCATGCACACGCTGCGTTACCGCTTTATTGAAAAGGCGATGGATCTTTTAGCTATAAAGGTCTCCTGACCTGCAGGGAGTCCCGGCTTTGAAGAGCGCTCGCAAAGATTATTCTCGGCGGCATTAACCTTTCCGATGCCCTGATCTGAGCTTGGACCGACAACTCACGCTGTCTCTCTCTCTCTCTCACACACACACACACACACACACACACACTGCTCACACAGGAATGAGAAGTGTACAAGGAAAGCAGATCCCTGTGTCTGACTTTTTATACACACGGATTATTTGTCTAAGGAGTCCATAAATTCACAGTTGTATAAACACACAGCTGAAGTGGCTCACGCTCGTGAACACACAGACACACAGGCACCGCACGTGGGGCTTCAGGTCCGCACGCAAAAGTGTACTCCGTGCACCGTCATCGTCGCGCTAAGGCGGCTCCGGACATCTGGAGCGGATCCAATTCACGCCCTGCTTAGCTAAGAGCGTATTAGCGGAAATCGACATGTCCTGACGTCGACCTGTTAAATTCCGAAAGCTTTTCAGACGCACGTTAAAAGGAAGTTAATAAATATCTTGCCTAGCAAAGTGTTATATTAACTACTCAGAGGTATCTGGCATCTTTATTAACGGGTGTTTTTTTTTTTTACAGCTCAGCGTGAAAGATGCGACCTCTGCCGACCCGTTTGTCTCGCCCTGTTCTGATCCAGTCGAGGGAGTTCCTACAGTTCAGACAAGCATGAGGCTACTCGCCTCCTCGTTCATCAGCCGGCTCCGTCGCGCTCCTCTCCCCCGCACGGAGTGTTAATGGACGTAGGGGCGCTTGGGTGTCGCCGTCCATCATCACACGCACGCACACTTACGCACGTGCACCGGTATGTACGAACGCACTGAGGTATAGCAGCGACTTCACAGCTTTTTATCTGAGTTCTGAACGAGAGGAGCGAAGAAGGAGGAGAGAGAAAGAGACTAAGGGTCTCATGCTCCATCCGGCCAAAGTGCTTTCACCATGAGCAGCGCTTTAGGCAAAGACAAAGACTGCAAAGAAAAGGAGGCCAAAGCGCTCACGGGTAAGGAGCGCGACAAGGAGCCCAAGGCGCCCGCCAGCCTCGGGAAGGAGGGCAAGGAACCCAAAACCAAAGGGAAAGACGCCAAAGATGGGAAGAAGGACGCGAGTGGCGCGCCGCCGGCTGTCGCTTTCTCCGTGGACAACACGATAAAGCGGCCGAACCCGGCGACGGGCACGCGCAAGAAGTCCAGCAACGCCGAGGTGGCCAAGGAGCTGGTCAAATGCCGCGACGAGAACTCGACACGCCTGGATCTGTCCAAGCGCTCCATCCATCTGCTCCCGTCATCCATCAAGGAGCTGACGCTGCTCACCGAGCTCTACCTGTACAGCAACAAGCTGCAGAGCCTCCCGGCCGAGCTGGGCTGCCTCTCGGGCCTGGTGACGCTGGCGTTGAGTGAGAACTCGCTCACCAGCCTGCCGGACTCGCTGGACAACCTCAAGAGGCTGCGCATGCTCGACCTGCGGCACAACAAGCTGCGGGAGATCCCGGCCGTGGTGTACCGCCTCACGTCCCTCACCACGCTGTACCTGCGCTTCAACCGCATCACCGCCGTCGAGAAGGACATCCGCAACTTGAGCAAGCTCACCATGCTGAGCATCCGCGAGAACAAGATCAAACAGCTGCCCGCCGAGATCGGTGAGGAAAAGAGACNCGAAACCACTTGAAACAAGTCCACTAACACTTTAACTTCTCCTGTCCCCAGCTTCTCCTTCCCCAGTTACTAATAAACCTGCAAAAAATGTGTGAATGTAATAATAATAATAATAATATTAAACCTCTTTCCCAGTACAGTAAAGACAACGAAAGAACACTCCTGCCAATAAAAACATCAGATTAGCTAATCAGCATACTAATATCAAATGATTGACAGTTCCCCAATATTAGCAGTACTCCCCTGGAAGCTCCGCCCCTTCCCCTCAATCTCCCATGAGTCTCGTCTCCTCTCGATTTCCCTCACACAGGACCCTGAGTTCGACAGAGTTTTGGGTTTGTGAATGTGAAACAGAAGCTAGTGATGTGTGTGTGACTGAAATGATCTGACTATAAAGTCTCTCTCTCTCTCTGTCTCTCTCTGTCTGTCTCTCATCCTACAGGAGAGCTGTGCAACCTGATCACTCTGGACGTGGCCCACAATCAGCTGGAGCACCTTCCTAAAGAGATCGGCAACTGCACACAGATCACCAACCTGGACCTACAGCACAACGAGCTCCTGGACCTCCCTGAGACTATCGGTGCTCAGACTCTCACCTTCACCTTCACCTCCTTTATCTCCTTTACTCACTATAACATCTTATTACTAGTCTTTAAACCTCGTGATCCTTTAGCACCTTCACCCGTCTCTGATGCACAGTGTTCCACATCGTGTCTTAGGAATCGTTCTCGATGTTCCTCTTACCAAACCTGAAGAGAGAGATGAAGCAGCTTTTTCATTTTGTCCTCCAGAACTCCGGGACACAAGCGTTAAGCCGTTAAATGGGTCAGGATCCGGCTATCCCGGATTAAAAAATAATAATAAAAATCCCTTTCAGCTTTTAACTAGCTTTTATTATTTCACTTACTTTTACATCCCCTTTATTTTATTTTAATTATGTAGTTTTATACGCTTTTCATTATTTAAAAATATGATTTTCTTCTTTTCCTCAGTGCTGTCATTTATTGCGTTATTATTATTATTATTTGCCTATTTTACTGTTTTTCATTTTTACGTCACACTGTAAAGCACTTTGAGTTTTAACCGTGTAAAAGGTTTTATAGAAGTAAAGTTTCTTTTTGTAACCCTTCAGTGTTTGTTTTTCCTGCTGCAGGCAACCTGTCGAGTATAAACCGTCTGGGGCTGCGGTACAACAGGCTGTCGGCCATCCCCCGCTCGCTAGCCAAGTGCCGCGAGCTGGAGGAGTTAAACCTCGAGAACAACAACATCTCCGTGCTGCCTGAGGTGAGAGCTGGACGCCGTGCACTCCTCTACTCTCTACTCTACTCTCTCCTCCTCTACTCTCTCCTCCTCTACTCTACTCTCTCCTCCTCTACTCTCTCCTCCTCTACTCTACTCTCTCCTCCTCTCCTCTCTCCTCCTCTCCTCTCTCCTCCTCTACTCTACTCTCTCCTCTACTCTCCTCTACTCTACTCTCTCCCCTCTCCTCTACTCTCTCCTCCTCTCCTCTCCTCTCCTCTCTCCTCCTCTACTCTACTCTCTCCTCTCCCCTCTCCTCCACTCTACTCTCTCCTCCTCTCCTCTCCTCTCCTCTACTCTCTCCTCCTCTCCTGTACTCTCTCCTCCTCTCCTCTACTCTCTCCTCCTCCCCTCTCCTCTCCTCTTTAACACTAGCTACACTTCCATCGGGGGGGGAAAAAAACGTTAGTTTAATAAAAGATCAAGTGTAACCATCGGCAAATTGCTGTAGCGTAAGAGGAATAAAACACTCTATTCTTTGGAAGATGTAGGAAATTAAACAACTTTAGGGTCACTCCATCCTGTAATGATTGTTTTCCGTTGACGGCATGCCCCCACGTGTTTTACAAATGACATCAAGTCGTGTTTGTTATAGCTGTTTGTTAAAAATGGGAACGTTGCGTGTTAGCATGATGCCATGGTACACCTACCTGACAAATCACCATGACATCACGCTAAAGTTATTTATTTTTCCAACATTATCCCATACCTCACTAACATAAACGCAACAACCTTCATCTGATCTATTGGGAGTCATTTCTATCCAAACTGTGTGTAAGCAATAAGAAGAAGACAGCGAGCACATGACAGACGGTGAGCATCACGTCACTGTTTAATCTCCTTACCCCTAAAGCCCTGACGCAGTGAGCCGGTGCTGACCTGATGCTCACGTGATCGCTCGGGGGTCACGCAGCTGGAAACGTACTCAGCTCGTTAACGTTACAGCGTTATTGCGCAGCCTTCGTTACGCCGCTGTGATGTCATTGACGCTGGGGATGTGTGTATATAAATATATAAAAATAAATCACTTACTGTTTATGCATGAAGTGATCATACTGTGTGGTGCTATGCTATGCTATGCTATGCTAACGTGGTTCTGCGGTCGTCACGGCTTGTGCACAGGGTCTGCTCTCGAGCCTGGTGAACCTGACGAGTCTGACGCTGGCACGCAACTGTTTCCAGTCGTACCCCGTGGGCGGCCCGTCGCAGTTCTCCACCATCTACTCGCTAAACATGGAGCACAACCGCATCAACAAGATCCCTTTCGGCATCTTCTCACGCGCCAAAGTCCTCAGCAAGCTCAACATGAAGGTGAGGAGATAGGAATGATCACATCTTTCCTGGAAGGTGTGTGAGGCGGGCGAGAAGAATTTATTCCTCCTCTTCTCATAGCTGTTCTTTATGTATGAAAGACTTGTTCAGGAAAACAGCATCTTTTTATTAGCATCTGTCCATCAGATTAGTTTTGAGATACAGTAGGAGGAATAATATAGTGACAGTACAGCAGAACGATGGAGAGAAGACGTGATGTGCGTGTGTGTGTGTGTGACACCATGTTTTTTTCTCTCTCTCTCTCTGTCTTTTATTAAAGGAGCTTTTTCACCCAAGTCAAACTTTTATTTTTTTCCTATTTTTTTTTCTGATAAAGGAAATGCCACTAAAAAAACGAAGACCACTAAATGAACCATAACTGACTCGCTAGACGTTTCTTGCTCGCACTCGGGAGCAGAAAGCCTGTAGTGATGAAATACGCTTCTTTTTCCTTCTCGTCGTCTTTATTAGGACAACCAGTTGACGTCGCTGCCGCTGGACTTCGGGACATGGACCAGCATGGTGGAGCTGAACCTGGCCACCAACCAGCTGACTAAGATCCCCGAGGACATCTGCGGCCTCGTTTCCCTCGAGGTATACACAGCACATTCAGGGCCTTAAAGACCATTATATCGGAATTGATATCCCACTTTCCGTAGTGTATATGATTGGGTGTGTTCAGTTACATGTAGCTGTCCTGGTAATTAGCATGATATCAGATTCTCTAGAAAAGCCCAGGATTAAACTTTATTGAAAGACTGAATTCCGTGCACGTGTTTACTTTAAGATGTTCACGTGTCAGTAATGGGAATGACTGTAACTGTCGTTACTGAATATTTTCAGTGTAATTCCTCGATTGTGTGTATTCAGACATGTTCGTTGTTGCTGCCTCCAGGTCCTCATATTGTCCAATAACCTACTGAAGAAGTTACCTCACGGGATCGGGAACCTGCGGAAGCTGCGCGAGCTCGACCTGGAGGAGAACAAGCTGGAGTCTCTCCCGAACGAGATCGCCTACCTGAAAGACCTGCAGGTAAAACACACACACACGGCTGCCCTCCTTCTCAGCCGCCGCACCTGAACAAGAACATCTCATGTGTAGCCTGCACTATAAACCTGTACGAAGAGAAGAGAAGAAATGTGCTTCTTGCAAAAAATCCTGTGTCCATTTTTCTTTGTAGAAACTCGTGTTGACCAATAACCAGCTGACCACGTTGCCGAGAGGGATCGGTCACCTGACCAACCTGACTCACCTGGGCTTGGGAGAGAACCTCCTGCAGCACCTGCCCGAGGAGATCGGTGTGTGTGTGCACACATACACACACACCACAAGTGCCCCTTTGCACGTCATCTGACCTGGCCGTTAGTTTGGGTCAGAGGGGGCTTTTAGTGTTGTGGGGTTTTTTTTTTTTTACACCTTGGTTTGAGCGCTGAGATATTGCCTTGTCCCCGAGTGAAATGTGCTACATGATGGTGGTGGCGCAATGGTTAAGGTGTTGGGTTACTGATCAGAAGGTCTGGGGTTCGAGCCTCAGCAGCGCCAAGCTGCCACTATCGGGCCCTTAAAGCCTTTTTAACTTGAGGATGCTGTGAGGTGTGTGAGACATATAAAGCCTTCATCATGGTTATACATGCCTCAGCGCTCCACTGGAACTTGGGCATCAATCAATCACTTCACACGTCTATAGTTTCATATTTGCTGTTAGGAAATGTTTTAATGGATAAGACACAGTAAATCACGTCAGTGCATGCAGAGTTGTGCAAGTTTCCTGATCACATGGAGGGGAAAACATTCTGTACACTAAACATTCGACATTAACTGTAAACTCACCTGCAGCAAACTACCACCACGGCATTTTCCAGCCAATCCCAAAGCGAAGCTCTGTAAGAGGCACTCGGGTGCGTCAGTGCGAGAGAATGTGACTTTTCCATCAGACACTTAACCAAGGCGACTGGCTCAAACCTGGACTGCACTGAACTCACGTGTTTAGTGCGTCTTCAGGGTGGATCACGTAACCGGTTGCCTTTGGATGATTCAACTTGTAACAAGTAACTATCCTCAAGCACGACTCTGTAAATGCAGGCTGTGTGTGTCAGTGAGTTGGTCTGTTTTTTTAAGACGGACTTGGCAACCGCGTTACTGTGCGATCACGAGTGGAGACGCACTCGAGACACGTGAATTACATAATCACCGTTTATGATAATCGTGATATTCTACTTAAAAGGCAATAATGTGTCTAAATACAGCCTAAGAAACTGGCGAGAGCTCGCGCTTTAAGTAGAACGTCATGAACAGCGCTGAAAGGTAATTACAACGCTGAGCAAATCTAATCTCGTACACGTCTACCTGAACAGAGTCCGAGCCTCGTGTGCTTAGCGCAGTACACCGAACACATCTGAACACAGTCTGTTCCTCTGCTGTAGGCACGCTGGAGAACCTGGAGGAACTGTACCTGAACGACAACCCCAACCTGCACGGTCTGCCCTTCGAGCTGGCGCTGTGCAGCAAGCTGTCCATCATGAGCATCGAGAACTGCCCCCTGAGCCAGCTCCCGCCGCAGATCGTCGCCGGCGGCCCGTCCTTCATCATCCAGTTCCTCAAGATGCAGGGCCCGTACCGCGCCATGGTCTGATCTCACCGCCGCAACCCAGCCAGAACCTACAGCACGAACAAACAGACCAGTCACGTCAGACAGAGAGAGAGAGAGGGGACACGACGACGGTTATTCCCTTCATAAACCAGTTGAGGATGCAGTCACCGTCCTCGAAATATCGTACCATGCCATGATGTCATCACACACACACAACCAAGAACTAATAATAATAATAATAAGAATAATAATAATAATAATGCTCATGCTCTGCTTCCCTGAGAGAGAGAGAGAGAGAGAGAGAGGGTGATTATTCAGAAAAATCACATAAAAAAAAACCAAAATATTTCCGTTTCATAGGTTTCTGACTAAATCCCATCACACCAAACGGACCAATCGCAATCGAGCCGGAACGGGAAACATTCACACACCCGAGAGGGAAGACCAGAGCGTTTACTCCAGCGCCGATAATACGGATCTTTTTNGGATTAGGACGTGTTGCTGAAGCGGCCGTGTGTGGGGAGGACGCGTGAACTCGCTGAGCGCCGGAGCCACGTGGAAATCCTCTTCAGTTTAAAACCGTTGTATGCAAAAACACATTCTCCTTCATCGTTTGCTGCTGCTGCCATAATCTGTTTTTTTTTTCTTTCCTTCTTTTTTTTTAAAGATTGTGATTATCCTCTTGATATTCCTAAATTTTTTTTGAATTCTTCTTCCTTTTTAACGACCATCCCCATGGTTTTGTTTTTGTACAGAGGTTGTTGGGTAAGTGCGAACAAGTGTAGTCGTGAAAACCTTTTTATATATACATATATGAACATTTTATTTATGTATGTGTGTGTGTGTGTATATATACATATATTCACACACACACACACACACACACACTGAAATTGTGCCTATCCAGCAGATAAGGCTGGTTCGTTTTCTGAACGTAATTGCTCTCGAGGTGTTTCATACGAAAAACGATGATTTTTGCGAAAGCATAATTTATTGAATGATTCCTTTATCTAGCATTTTTATATATATTTTTTTTATATATTCTCACACACACACACACACACACACACCCCCCACTAGTTGATTAAACGAACATATTGCTCGTATAATTGAGCTTTTAGTGTTTTTTTTTGTTTTTAAATCGGATCAGTTAAACAGACAACGCCGGAGTCTCGCGTTCAAATAAGGAAATGAAGCAAAACCTGAAAAACGATGACGATGCGGCATCTCACACAGACCATCGCTTCCAGGACGAGGAATATCGATCAGTTCTCAGATATTCACGAGAAATTAGGCAGATCAGCTCACCAGGTAATCGTGTTATGTTATGAAAGGAATTTATGAACAATGAAGCATATCAAAAAAATTTAAAAAATCATCACGCAAGTTTAAACTTTGTCCCAAATTTCCCCTCGTGATTTCGTGCTGCTTCGAGTGTGATGATGAATTACGGATTTATTTCCCTCAGTGTTCTCGTCCTCGAGCTTCAGCAGCCGAGAACATCACCTGGGAAGCGTGACTCGGCTCGTCTGAAGCGCGAGAGGCTTTTGTTTTGGTTTTTTTTGGGACTTTTTAATTGGATTAAGCACTCGGTCTTTATCAGAGAGTCTGGTTCTTTGTGTCTCTTGCTCGCTCACACTGGCACTCAGAAAGCTCGGATCTTTTTCTTTAGCGTTTCGCTTTTATGCACTTTGTAACAGAATCCGGCATCGACTTTACGACGTGTGTGTTTCGTGCTACCGGTTTACTCTTCGAAAGCGGGCATTTTTATCCTATAGTGAAGTATTTTACGCTTTATTTAATCACATGAACTCATTTGCATTGGTGGTTTTTTTTTTTTTAAACATTTCATTTAAAACAGAAATTTGGGTTTGTACATTGTTTTATTAAATCTTTTTTTTTTGTCATTTGTCACTGTGCGTTACGAAACGTCCATATCTCTGGTATTATCATTACTTTTTGTAAAGTGTTAAAAGTTAAATCACGACCCTTGATTTTTTTTTTTTTTTAATTTTTTAACAATTCGAATGGAATTGTCTTTATTTAGTATTATATCAATATCAAGTGACTGTATGTTTAAAAAATTCCCGTGTAGTTTATCAAACTTTTTTTTTTTTTTTTTTTTTTTTTTAAATCGTCATGTCCACGCTCGTGTTTTATTTTGTAACTTTTTTTTTTTTACACTTTATTTTTATTTTGTGAAGATGTCTCCATCAGCAGCAGCATATCTGAAAAAGCAGAGCATGATGGACGCTGTCGCTGCTTTCGAGCTGTTGCTGGACCTCTAACACACACACACACACACACACACACACGATGCTGTACACACACGCAGAGTTACTACAGACTCGAGCGCACAGGCGCGAGCGCAGCACGGACCGTCAGACAAAAACTTGTAAAAAGGGCTTTTTTTCTGTTCCCCGCTCGCAGACACGCCACAGGCATCGCATTCCCAGTTTTGTATAAAAGCTTAGACGAAACAAAGTGTACATTTGATTTTCCTCTTTTGTGTAATTACAGTTAGCTGTTAACGAGATGGAGTTATTATTATTGTTATGTGGAAAATAAATGCCTTCGATGAGTACCGAGTGCTCGTGTCCCATTTAAGACGTGTGCTTCCTGCCTGACGTGTGCGAGATGGGGACGGGACGGAGACGAGACTGGAGCGTTACTGAGGCGGTGACTGGGACAGTGACGAAGACAGGCCAGTAACTAAAACGGTGACAGAGACAGACACTGGAGTCTTAATCACAAATGAGGTGGAGACAGAGACGGGACCTGACGGAGACAGGGTGGTAACAGAGGGAGAAAGATATGAGGGCGAAAGCGATGGAATGGTGATGGACACGGGATGGAGACAGAGAGGAGGCAGTGACAGATGGGGTGGTAACTAGGGTGGAGATAGCAACAGGGTGATGACTGGGGGGGTGGAGCGGAGACCGGAGTAGAGACCGAGAGAGTCAGGGCAGTATCTGGAGTAGAGACAGGCAGAGTCAGGGCAGTGACTCAAGTAGAGACAGAGATGGGACTGAGAGATAGAGAAGGGGTGGAGACTGGAGTGGAGGAGCCTGGAGTAGAGACAGAGACAGAAGGGGAGGAGACTGGAGTAGAGACAGAGTCGGGGCGGTGACTGGAGTAGAGACAGAAGTAGAGGCAGAGACAGAGTTGGGGCGGTGACTGGAGTAGAGACAGAGACAGAAGGGGAGGAGACTGGAGTAGAGACAGAGTCAGGGCGGTGACTGGAGTAGCGACAGACAGAAGTAGAGGCAGAGACAGTCGGGGCGGTGACTGGAGTAGCGACAGACAGAAGTAGAGGCAGAGACAGTCGGGGCGGTGACTGGAGTAGAGACAGAGACAGAAGGGGAGGAGACTGAAACAGTGACGGAGGGGGTGGAGACTAAAAATATTGGAGCTGGAATTGTGCTGGTCTCTGACTCCTCTGTCC
>JAKKZN010000025.1:14671860-14686436 GCA_033441825.1 Pangasius elongatus
GAGCTCTAAAAGTGAGCACACACTGACACACTCGCTGATGGTGTTAGATTTGAGTTATTGTTATTGCTGGTTGGATCTCCTAAAGGTGATCAGAGCAATGCTGGTTCTCCGCTTGTGTGTGTGTGTGTGTTGTGACGTTGGGCCGACTAGCTATAAAGCACCGGTAATTTAATACAAGGCGCTAATTTATTGTCGGTAGGTTGTCCTAAAGGTGAGTAAAACAATGCTACGGTGTGTGTTTGAAAGTGTGTTTGCGGGGGCACTGGGGGCCGTGGTGTGTGGTCGACAGAAACACTCGTAATTTAATACAGGAGAGAAATGAGTCCCTTTGGACAGACTGGAGCTGAACATTATCTCGATCTTTTCCTGTCTCCGGTGCAAGAAAAAAAAAAAAAAAAAAAGCGAAGGGCCACAGCGAAATCAGCCGGCTGTTTACTGACATCATAAATCAATTCAATTACAGTCCGGAGTGGATTATTCAAATGGATTCGTGGTATGATAATTGTATGCAGCATATCACAACAGTACGAATGAAAATGTGTTGATCAAGAACAGACACTGAATCCCACGCGTCTACCGTATAGTAAAATCACTTAATCGCATGTTTACTGGACGATTAAGGGTTCTTGTTTTTCAAAAAAAAAAAAAAAAAAAAAAAAGGCTGTACATACTTTTGCTTGTCCCCCTGTAGGAACCCTTAGAGCACCCTTAAGGGTTTTATATTTTATAAGAGTATACTTTGCATGCATCGTCATGTTTTGTGAAACCCATAGCAAACGAATCCTCGTTATTTGGTATGTTCGTAAGTCGAGAAAAAGTAAAAGTAAGAAGTTGCTTCATATGTCGTAATATTTTAACATATCGTTTAATATAGTAGGATCCAGTTTTCAACGCAGTCACAGGAAGTGACCAGATGTCACATAATTGTTCGATTGACTGCCCATTCATTTTAAAAATAATCAGCCATTACGGAATCTTCTCTTCATCTCTTTGGCTTAGACATTCATTTCAGCGTTTTCCTTCTTTCTGGTGTTTTCATTCAGGCGGATGGGGAGTGGTAACGGGGTTTAGTGGCCACAAGGTATTAGTGGGTTCTTATCGAAGAACCACTGTTCAGCCCTCTACGCCTCAGCTGCTCGGCTTTATGCTCGACCGATTTCTTCTCCACTTATACGATTTGGAAACTTTCGAGTTAGCCACTTCATCCTGAACTGCTTCTAGGAAGCGGTACCGTTACCTAACCTGTTGACTGCAGCTGCTCGGAAAAGCTGTTTAATGGCCTTAATCTAATTAAATGAAACTCCCTTTCCGTTAGTCGGCATGGGTTTTGTTATTCCTGTCAGCAAAACTCCGGGGCAGGCTCCTAAAACGGTTCCTGGAATTTACTTTGAAGCCTTAGGATGAACGAAAGGCAGCCGTGTGGTTTGCTGTGACAGCTGGCCATCTAATCCATAACGCAGAAATCGAGACGCAAACTCGCCTCGCAGTCTGCTCGTGAGCACAGCAAGCCAAAAGACATGTTTGGATGAGTAAAACTCTCTTTCGTTCAGAGTGAAATCGGACAATTGGCAGGAAGCGTTGCAAAGCCTTGTAAATGTCAATAAAACAGTTTGTTCTATAACTCCATCTGAGCCTGAACAACCGCTCGCCAATCGTCCGGCGATAAACATCATTGATTCTTTTTATTTAATGTTTTTCATTTCATGCTTCTGTGCACTTTAATAGTTTGTTCTCTCGATAGACCGTTTTTGTTTGGCGTAACGCCTGGATTTAAGACCTTAATAGAAACAGATTTAAAATGGGTGCTACTGGGATTTTAATGAAAAAAAAATCTATTTACACACCATCATGGCATGAATTATCCAGAGGTTTTCAAAATAAAAAAAATAGCAGACTATTAGATGAGTCATTGTAGTGTCAGCTCGCCACAGAGCTCAGGCTTCCCGATGCATCTCTGGGTGTTTCGGGCTGTTTTTGTCATTGCTGTATGGGTAATTGTTGGGGACCTTTTGGATACTGGAGTAACAAATGAGAGAGAGAGAAAGAGAGAGAGAGAGAGAGAGAGAGAGAGAAAGAACATGCTAGATATTCTGTAGTGGTTCTGCTAAACAGCCAAGATATTACGAGTAATTACTAATGACCAGTCACATATTGGTTATAACTGCTTTACCCAACACTGATCCCCAAATTTTCCATGCTAGGTTCTGATATCTCATAGCTCTTGATCTCAGCTCCAAATTTTACCATCACCACCTGCTCCAGACGAGATTCTGAAATTCTCGAAGGAGAAAAAGTGTTTGAAAGAGAGCAAGAGAGGTGCTACATTGCAATGGGCACCATCACATTTTGATGACTAGCAAATGAGATACTTTACTGAGAATGACAGGGACAGAGGCCACGCCTCCACCGCCGAAAATGACGGGGACAGAGGCCACGCCTCCACCGCCGAAAATGACGGGGACAGAGGCCACGCCTCCACCACCGAAAATGACGGGGACAGAGGCCACGCCTCCACCGCCGAAAACGACGGGGACAGGGGCTGCGCTTCCATCGCCGAGAATGACGGGGACAGAGGCCACGCCTCCACCGCCGAAAATGACGGGGACAGAGGCCACGCCTCCACCGCCGAAAATGACGGGGACAGAGGCCACGCCTAATCTTTAATAAAACTAAAGAGGCTAGTGAGACTTTTCAGCTCTAGTTCATGATAAGCTGAGACATGTTGCATGTTTATTTAGGAAGTTGCCTCACTTCCAGGTTTGTTCAGAGAAATCTGAGCTATCAGAAAGCTCCTGACGTTTCACTGTGACGCAGATCAAAACGCAAAGCTTTTTCCCCCAGTTAGAAGAGGGGAAGGACAGTTCGTCCCCATACGTAATGAACGCAGCATATGAGCACATGACAGAGGCCACGCCTCCATTAGCGAGAATGACGGGGACAGAGGCCACGCCTCCATTAGCGAGAATGACGGGGACAGAGGCCACGCCTCCATCACTGAGAATGTCAGACCAATGTGCAGACCAATACAGATCCATTCAGTCCTCTACTTTCATCTGATACACAGTATTGAGATTATGATAAGAGATTTTGATAAATACGGGAGTGCAGCACTGTCTCAGTACTGGAAAGTTTCTATGAATCGCACTGATGAGCTCTGATTCAGTCTCAGCCTTGTGATGCACACAAGCTCTCTCTTTCACTCACAAATTGCATTGTGCCAAGAAAGGGATGATTATTGATGATTATTAAAGAGATGCAGATATTGTCGTCATCATCATTGTAGATATAGTCAATAATGTAGCAAATTCGTTTTTCATTTGCCAATTCGTTTTTCATTTCCTTCTCAACTCAACCTAATTACCTAATAACCTCTTCTGAGTCAGTGGTTACGGTTGTACACTAATGACTGTCAGAAGGTTGCGAGGTCAGATCTAAGGACCCCTTGAGCAAAACCTTTTAACCCTCATCTGCTCAGGTTTGGGCTTGGATCGGAAACGTGACGTGAACAGGGGGAAAGTCAGGGCGTTAATAATGTTTTTGTTTTTTTTCCCTTCCAGTGTTCCACTCTTTTCAGAACAGACAGCCTTTCTCAAGTTAATTCTGTCATTCACTGGAGTTTTAAACACATTAACACACCTCCTCTGCTGAGAGCAATTATATCCTGCCAGTCACGTCGCACAAATACACACTTGATAAGCCATTAAAAGGGTGTACAAGGGCTCTCCTGTTTAATCTGTGTGTGTGTGTGTGTGTGTTTGTTTGTGTGTGTGTGCAGCATGTTCCTGATGAACACCATGTTCACAACCAGCTCCTCCAACTTGGGCAATCCATTGTATTTGCTGTGTCCTGCTTACTTTTGTTCATTAGTTACTTTTGTTCAGTGGCTGCAGATCTTTTTTTTTTTTTATTTAAATCAAAATTAGGTTGTGCTATTCACAACTTAGTAATAGAACATAATCATTTTTTTGCTAGCACATGTTTACTTATCTTAATATGGCAGATCCCATGGAAGTTCGGTTAGCAGCTGATGCTTAGGGTATTCATCGTGTAATTTTAGTAGTAGGATGTCTTTTCTTAATAATTTACCTTCACATCTGAGGTATATGTTGGTACCCCTGATAGCTTTTTGTTTCTACTGCCACTGTGCCTTTTCACCGATCAGCCATAACATTAAAGCCACCTGTGTAATATTGTGTAGGTCCCCCTCGTGCCACCAAAACAGCTCTGACCCATTGAGGCGTGGACTCCACAAGACCTCTGAAGGTGTGCTGTGGTATCTGGCACCAAGACGTTAGCAGCAGATCCTTTAAGTCCTGTAAGCGGTGAGGTGGGGCCTCCATGGATCAGACTTGTTTGTCCAACACATCAATCAGATTGAGAGGCCAAGTCAATGTTTCTCAAACCATTCCTGAACAAATATTTGCAGTGAGGCAGGGCGCATTATCCTGCCGAAAGAGGTCATTGCCATTAGGAAACACCGTTGTCATGAAGGAGTGTTCTTGGTCTGCAACAATGTTTAGGTAGGTGGTACATGTCAAATAACATCCACATGAATGCCAGGACCCAATGTTTCCCAACAGAACATTGTCCAGAGCATCACACTGCCTTCTTCCCATACTGCATCCTGGTGCTGTTTCTTCCCCAGGTAAGCGACGCACATGCATCCGACCGTCCACATGATGCAAAAGAAAACATGATTTTTCAGACCAGGCCTCCTTCTTCCATTGCTCCATGGTCCAGTTCTGATGCTCCTGTGCCCATTGTAGGTGCTTTCGCCGGTGGACAGGGGTCAGCATGGGCACTCTGACCAGTCTGGAGCTACGCAGCCCCCATATACAACAAGCTGTGATTCACTGTGTGTCCTGACATCTTTCTATCACAGCCAGCATTAACTTTTTCAGCAATTTGTGCTACAGTAGCTCTTCTGTGAGATCGGACCAGACGGGCTAGCCTTCGCTCCCCACACACATCAATGAGCCTTGGGTGCCCATGACCCTGTTGCCAGTTCACTGGTTGTCCTTCCTTGGACCACTTTTGGTAGGTACTAACCACTGCATACCAGGAACACCCCACAAGACCTGCTGTTTTGGAGATGCTCTAATCCAGTCACCTAGCCATCACAATCTGAGCCTTGTCAGAGTCCCTCAGATCCTTACACTCGCCCATTTTTCCTGCTTCCAACACATCACCTTCGAGAACTGACTGTTCACTTGCTGCCTAATATATCCCACCCCTTGATAGGTGCCACTGTAACGAGATAATCAATGTTATTCACCTCACCTTTCACCTGGTTTTAAATGTTATGGCTGATCGGTGTATGCTCACTGTCTATTCTTTAAAGTTGCCTAGCATCAATGTTCACTGGTAAATAACGATTTGCTCTTAATGACTTTCCTGGTTAAATTAAAAGGTAACAAAAAAAAAATTAGTACATAAGGAAATGACACTAACTGGAGCTAACCGGATCTCAGAGCGGTGCTATCCACAAGATCCATTTCCTTTGTGCTGGCCTTTATCAGGAAGCAGTGCTCACACAGATATGCTTTTGTGTGTTTGTGTATTAAATGTTTAATTATATGGCTTGTATGATATCCTGTGTTGCACAATGAAGAAATCTCATCTGCGCTTTATCGGTCTTGGTAAACTGAAACACTCACGTGGGAACAGCACAGGAAAACCATGCATGGATGACTCATTGTTATTATACCACACGTAATAAAACCAGCAAACCATGTGAGATAGAATGATTAAAAAATATATTAAAGGTGTGAGCGGTTGGGCAAAAAAAAAAAAATGCATACACAATTTTGATGTCTTATAAACTACTCTTTTAGTAAAAATTTTTTTTTTTTAGTTTTGTACTGGAGCTTCTATGCTAATACATCTGACAAGTACTGGAGGCTTATAGCCATGAAACTCAGGGTTTCATGATTTAGGCATGCAATTTGCACAAACACACTTACCTATGATAATGAGTAAAAAGATGTCACAGAGCTAAAAACAGACTCCGACTCAGGCAGAGGGCCAAAACAGACTCATGCTCGGGCAGAGGGCCAAAACAGACTCGTGCTCGGGCAGAGGGCCAAAACAGACTCGTGCTCGGGCAGAGGGCCAGAACAGACTCGTGCTCGGGTAGAGGGCCAGAACAGACTCATGCTCGAGCAGAGGGCCAGAACAGACTCATGCTCGGGTAGAGGGCCAGAACAGACTCATGCTCGAGCAGAGGGCCAGAACAGACTCATGCTCGGGTAGAGGGCCAGAACAGACTCATGCTCGAGCAGAGGGCCAGAACAGACTCATGCTCGGGTAGAGGGCCAGAACAGACTCATGCTCGAGCAGAGGGCCAGAACAGACTCATGCTCGGGTAGAGGGCCAGNGAACAGACTCATGCTCGGGCAGATTGCCAGAACAGACTCATGCTCGGGCAGATTGCCAGAACAGACTCATGCTCGGGCAGATTGCCAGAACAGACTCATGCTCGGGTAGAGGGCCAGAACAGACTCATGCTCGGGTAGAGGGCCAGAGCAGACTCGTGCTCGGGCAGAGGGCTAGAACAGACTCGGGTAGAGGGCCAGAACAGACTCGGGTAGAGGGCCAGAACAGACTCATGCTCGGGTAGAGGGCTAGAACAGACTCGGGTAGAGAGAGAGAACAGACTCAGGCAGAGGGAGAGAACAGACTCGGGTAGAGGGCCAGAACAGACTCGGGTAGAGAGAGAGAACAGACTCAGGTAGAGAGAGAGAACAGACTCGAGTAGAGGGCTAGAACAGACTCATGCTTGGGTAGAGGGCTAGAACAGACTCATGCTTGAGTAGAGGGCTAGAAGAGACTCGGGTAGAGGGCTAGAAGAGACTTGGGTAGAGGGCTAGAACAGACTCGGGTAGAGGGCTAGAACAGACTCAGACTCAGCTAGGTAATGTGGCCTAAAATTTTTAAGGTGGAATTGTACATTAGAGTTGATTTGGGTGATCAATAGTTCCAATTTAATTTTGATATATTTTAAGTGCAAATGGTGTTACTGAACCAAACTTCTTTTTCTGATGATTTAGACATGCAGTTCGCACAAGGCTAAACGGGAGGCTATATCTTCCTGTACTTGTCAGCTATATTAGCATTGTAACTCCAGGGTAAGAACTGAACTTCAGAACACAAACATGTCTTTGCTGATTGGGGTCATCTGGGGTCATTTTGTGGGCAAACTGTTCCTTCTACAAGAGGCCTTCAGCAGTTTATTACAACAATGCAGAACTATTTTGAAAAGCGATGCACGCAGTGCTATAGTGTAATGTTAATAATATAACATTTTCCATCCTTCCTTCAAATGTCTTCATCACAATTTACCACCATATATCGTCATGGCCCAAAATAGAATCCTGTGTGTCACATAGTATGGACCTGCACAGCCACTGTTCAGACACACGAGATGACGTGGGATTCAGGGAGGTTCAGATGACCTTTTTTTGTGCTGAGAAGCATGCATGGCGTATTCACATGCCTGAAAAATTGCCAAATGACAACCCTTCCTGGCCATATGATATTTTGTATAGGAGAAAACAAGGGCAGATAATAGGCGTTGTGCCATCCCTCCATTACACACGTGTTTTTTCTGAGAGGAGTCGGCTGTGTGGTAGTAATTACGCCCCCCTGGAGGCTTTGCCCCTATACTGGCAGGTCGGAAAAGGGGCCGAATCGAGGGTGACCTCCATTATGTCGACTCCGCTCCTGCGTCCTCACTCGCTCATCCATCATCATGTTTGCTTTACCTGTCTGACACCTCAGCGGCTGTGTTCTAATACAATCTGACCAGCTGTTCATTTTCGAGCAACCCAGAGACCTTGTTTTCCTAAAGCAACCGATTGAAATGCATTCACATGTAATACTTCAGC
The DNA here is from genome assembly GCA_033441825.1 of Pangasius elongatus. Lineage (NCBI taxonomy): Eukaryota > Metazoa > Chordata > Actinopteri > Siluriformes > Pangasiidae > Pangasius > Pangasius elongatus. Next base: position 14,679,747 of record JAKKZN010000025.1, read on the forward strand.
GAATAGAATCAGCTCACAGGAAACAACATACAATCTTTTAGAAAAAGCTCACACTATTGTCATGTATTTGGTTCCAAAATATATTTAGCTCAGCTGCGGAAAGAAGCTCGTTCAAATTTAGTGACAGATAAACAAGAAAAGGAACATTTGATTTCTTCAGGTACAGTTTGCACAAATACAACTGATAATCATGAGGTGATATGAGGTGACTAGCGGTGCTCATTGGTTGTGCAACATGCTATAAGTACAACACGTAATGCTATCACCATGGCAACGTATACGGTTGTGTACCATCTTGTGCTGAGACGCGGAATAACATTTATTGTAAAAGGCAGCACAAGACCTAAACTGATGTTTATCCTTATGTAGCTTCAAATATACTACATATTCAAAGCAAAAAAAAAAAAAAATCGGACAAAAAAAACTGCTATTTTATTGTTAACCTGAAGGCTAAGAGTAATCTTATTAACAAACCACCCATAAATTATTGTAGCAGTTTTCCTAAATGAATATTTGAATCGCTGAGCTGTCACTGTGGTGTTATATGGTTTTTAAAATCCTGCATAAATAAAAGTGAAGGTTTACCGTCATATTGGGCCGTGTTATTATTACACCGTGAATTTTTCATACCGTTCCACTATTAGCTAATGGATCATGCACATCGCGTTGACAAATCAAAGCTTTAGCCTACATTAATATTTAAAAATGTACGAACGTGAACCAGTGTGGACGTGATTTCCAGCATGTGCTGCCGCCTGTCTTATCGCCGCTCGGGCCTTACCTGAGAACAGGTACATGCAGGTTAATGAGCTGAGAAGCTCAGAAAACTGACTCACTCCTGCTATAAATGTGCCTACAGCTAGAACTTACTGTACGAGTAAAACCTGAGTGCCAGTCGGGAGAGTTTTATGTTCTGGAGATGATGGGTTTTATTGCAGCCCTGAGAGTGATTGGAGTGATTGGATTGTGGTTGGGAGATCATCCTCACATCCTCTCGTCCAACATCTTGCCAAGTCCAATAAACGTCTGGAGTAAAAATCACATCCAACACGCAACAACATCCATGCACGCTTATAGGTCCTCGGTGTCTCAATCACAATCCAGGAATCGCAGTACACTTTAATAACGATCACGCCGATGTGACCCTGACCCCCCAGTAACCTGGAGGATTGAGGTCAGTTTTGAGATGAAGCCTAGTGAAACGCGAGAGGATCAGGAGCACAGATGGTGTTGCATTATTGAGAAGGCTGTCTGGAGAGCTAAACAACTCTTCCCGGTGGTTTCCTGATGTATTCGGACTCATTTTAAAGTTGCTTTGGATAAAAAAAAAAAAAAAAAAGTTCTTACGTTATCTAAACTATACAGTTCATAGCGTTAGTTAGACTGTTTGCGATAACTAGCTAGTTAGTTAATTGACAGCTGTGGTATAGCAATGTATTTTCTGGACTATAAGACTTTTTTTGCCCTCTAGATGCAACCATGAGATAGAACTATGATATGCTAACAGTGCTAACAGTGCTGAGCTAAGCACTTCCCATTATGTTTCCTGAAAGATTCATAATAAAACTTAATAACTTTATTAACATAATAAAATGAAATAACATTGTATGGGAGGATTGTTTTCATTGAAAATCGAGTAGCCACACCAACAAAATTAGCATTCCTTTGCTTTGCTACTGCTTTGTGTACTATACACAACACTGAATTAAATAAAAATCTAAATATCTTCTGATTGTTTTCCTCTTTTAAACAAGCCAATGCTAAATATCTACGCTACTAAACTTTTGAGTTTTCTTTATCTGATTGTGACTCTTGTGAGGATGTTAGTGTGGCTAGCATTAGATCGTGCTCTTGCGTACACTGTCAGCTCATCGTTGTGAGGCTACCTAGCTTATTCAGTAGCAAGCTAAATCAAACTAGCTAGCATTTCTTTTAAATTATTACAATAGCTTCCAATATTTCAAACTGGCATGCAACAATTACCCCTGAATGATACCACATAAGCTACTGTTATCCAGCTAGCTACATTTCTTAGATGTCTCATGTTAGAAAAGACAAATGTTCTGTGCAAGGGGACTAAAGGACCAAGCTTCAGAAATAATGCATTAGAAAACCACATGAATTCGTCTCGATCCGTCTGTGATGTTGACGCAAATCTCCTTTCACTCTGTCGTGTCTCTTTTCATACAATTTATGTCTGCGCATTTGAAAAGCTGCTTTACCTGCAAAGCCAATCCATTGCTATAGCACACTGTATACATATGATTCTGTGATTGTCGTGGCAGAAATGCTTTTTTTTTATTTTTTTTTATAAATATGTTGTTTATATACATTAGCTCGTAAGGCAAAGGATTTATTTCCCTCTCCAGTGTCCAGTGAGTGGACAGTGATGCTAGCTGAGATCAGCCTTTCTATGCCTATTGTACAAAAATGTATTAAAGATGCTTCTGTAAGAATTTATTGTAAACTGCTTGCTCTATACCTGGAGATGCCATTTTGATGTCTTTAATGATGAGTTCAAATACACATTTAGCTATTGGTTCTGCTGTCTGTTGGAAGGAAGCTCAGTTGTGTCATGGATTTCAAACGGACCCGTGAGACTTGTGATTTCCCCGTAGCTCCACCAGGACCTGTGGTAATGCTACATGTCCAATGAGAAGGAGACTGTTCCCAGATCTTTGGAAACGAGCGTAGAATTGGCTGCACCTACAGGTACGTGCTTCCAATATAAATGACTGCATTATGATCCAGTTTTTTTCCCAGGCTCATACGTTCCCATTGCCGTCTCATACCCTGCGCCGATAACCTGATTACGCAAGTTGAACGCCGAAATGAGTTTGTACGCCAAACTTGGCCTGAAGCTTGCTGTTACAAATTGAGATTGGTAATTTCATTCCAGGTGCCGAACATGCATAGTGGTGTGGAAAATGCGCATTTCCACTTTGGCCTCTGGTGATTTGACATGGCAAGTATCAGCAACGTCATTAGCATTAAATTATGACCACCGTAAAGCTTTTGTATTGCTTTTTGATTAGAACTGTGTGTTTCCAGTCCCTGCTTAACCTTAATGGATTTTGGTTTGAATGCTGGGAGCCAAAAATGGTAAGGCAGTGGACTGCCAAAGATCTGTGAACTTTCACCTAATCCCTTGCAATGATTAAACACACCACTTGACATGGTAAGATCACTGGGTTCATGCATCTGTAGTGATCATTTTTGTCCAGATGATTTTGTCCAGCCATTAGGATATGGGGAAAAAAATCAGTGTGTGCTTTACAAAATGTAGATTGTCACTGCAGAAATTAAGCACCACTAATTCGCTAATAAGCACATTGCTAATCTAATTTGTTAGGGAGCAGAGGAAGACTGAGCAATCTGAATCAGTGGACAGGTCTCCACTCAGTAATAAACAGAGAATCCAAGCAGCATGATTCAGGTAAAAGCTGGTGATGGAGGTGTGGTCTTTGTGCTTTGTACTGAAGGAGGCGTGACTCTGGTGCCGTCATTACCCGTGAAGGAGGTGTGGCCTCTGTGACCGTCAGGACTAGTAAAGGAGGCATGATCTTAGTGCTTGTCAATCGACATGAACGAGGTGTGGCCTCTGTGGCTATCAGTACCACTGAAGGAGGTGTGGCTAATGTGATTGTCAGGTCCAGTGAAGGGGGTGTGGATTATGTGCCGGTCAGTCCCAGTGAAGGGGGTGTGGCCTAACGCCAGTTATCATCCGTGAAGAAGGCATGATTAATGTACCCATCAGTCCCAGTGGAGGTGGTGTGGCTTTTGTTACTATCAGTAGCAGTAAGGGGGGTGTGGTCTTAGTGCTAATTAATCCTAGTAAAGGAGGCGTGGCCCCAGTGAAGGAGGTATGGATTATGTGCCGTCAGTCCCAGTGAAGGGGGTGTGGCCTAAGCGCCAGTTATCATCAGTGAAGAAGGCATGATTAATGTACCCATCAGTCCCAGTGGAGGTGGTGTGGCTTTTGTTACTATCAGTAGCAGTAAAGGGGGTGTGGTCTTAGTGCTAATTAATCCTAGTGAAGGAGGTGTGGCCCCAGTGAAGGAGTGCCGGTCAGTCCCAGCAAAGGAGGCGTGGCCTGTGTCAGTCCCAGCGAAGGAGGTGTGTCAGTTGTGCCGGACATTCACAGTGAAAGGCGTGGCCTATGAGCCCATCGGTGCCAGTGGAAGTTGTGTGGCCTGTGTGCTCGTCAGTTACAGTAACGGAGGCGTGGCCTTATGCCCCAGTGACATTTACATGTACTGGATTTTTGAAAATGTAGAAAATGTAAAATTAAAATACAAATACAATACAGAACAACATTCCGTCTAACAACGATTAAATTGTTGGCTGATTTAAAAGTACCTGTCATGCAGCAAATTACTGATTGCCGCACATCTTCTCAGCTCAGATGAAGAGGTAAAACACATAACCGTAGTTATTTTGTCCAGAATACGTGTTTGAGTACTTTTACAACCTGTTATTTCTGCCACACACACACACAGAGCTCAGATAAGACACCGGGATCAAATGACCACTAGACCCTCTGGACGAGTTTGTGTGTACTCTTCTCATTGCTGGTATCTAGGCACCGACCCAGTGCACTTTGCCCCGTGTTTGCGCCATATGGCCGCTTTTAAAAGTCCTCTCGCTGTAGCTGTAAATATACCGGAACGACGGAGGATCACTCGGCAGGCGTGTGTGTCCTCGTGCTTTGAGCTGGTTGGCGCCCGCGCTCTGGCTCGCACGCAGCGGGTTAGGATGTTCTGTCCAAGAATATGAAGAGGAACGTGTTGGGCGAGAATGAAGCTAGTGCGCAGGGGAAAAGGAGTGCGCACACACACACAGACACACACACAGCAAAAAAAGACACAATGACAGACAGAATGGAGGGGGGGAGAGAGAGAGAGAGAGAGAGAGAGGGAGGGAGGGGTGGGGGTTCAGAAAGGCAGAGGACAAAAGCAGAGAGAGAGAATATGATTAGGCAGAAGAGTGAGCGAGAGGAACAGGTATAAACTGCCAGAGAATGAGTTTGCAGAAACACAATGTTCTCCGCTCCATAGCCGTGCACTTTGAATTCATGGCTGAAGCACGACCCAGGGGTTTAGGAAGAATAGCTGCAGCTGGAAAGTACACCGCTAACAGTAGCGTCCTGACTCATGCCTGGTCACATGACCTTCTCGTTGCAGGTCATGACGTCTGCGTAAGGCCGGAGGGGTAACAGTGACCGGGGATGGGGTTTTAACGTGACCGGGAAACTTTCAAAACTGAATGTGCGTTTTTTTTTTCTCATGAAATAATTTTTTTCATTAATAACGTATTAATGAATAATTGTACGTTTTTCATAACCCAAAACAGACGACTCGTGGAAAAGCAAGTTTCGAGCAAGAGACGTTAAGTGAAGTGACACATTAATACAAAAAACGAAGACTTGTGAAATATTCTAGTGATTATATTTCCAGGTGAAGTGCATCTATTGCGGGCTGGGACTGTAGAATTTGTAGGTCTCTCGGCTCTACTGTGTAAAGATCGAAACGTATCACCTGACTAACGTGTATTTCTGTGGATCCTGTCCCCTCTTTCGGTTTGTCATACGTCGTGTGTGTGTTTAATATCATCTCGCCGTGTGGAGGGCCAGCGCAGGATGCGCTAATAGGGTTTTAGCTGCTATTAGCCTGGGGGCAGTGCCATCGAGCTCTCTCCCTGCGCTCCACTTCTCTCTTTTATTCACCTCCCTCACTCTCTGTGACCCCGTACTCTCTTTTTGCTTTTACTTGTTTTTTTTTTGTCTTTTGTTTGTCTCTCTTGCTCTCAGTTCTTCTTGGCAGAATCCATTAAACCACACCAACGGGACCTACAATGCAGTACAGTGCGCAACAAGAAGCACACAAGCCTTTGTTTCATACTCTTAAAGTACATTTACGGAGAGCCAAGAAGGGGGTCCGACTCACCTCTAAAGCAGGACATGCTGCTTTCTACAGGCTCCAAACGGGGGCATATACTTATATACATAAATGTAAGATTTCCATCGACTTCTTTTATGGTAATTTTGGAAATTCCGAATGAAACTACATGGAAAATCCAGAAATAAAACAACACCTTTAAGCTGAAGCTTAAATGATGATGTAACCAACAGCTTGTTACTTGTAGCAACACTACGNGGTCATCTTTGTGTGCTTTAAAGTCTTTGAAATGGGCGCAATTTTTGGTTTTTCTTCAGTTTCTTCCTCTCCGAGAAATGAACTAATGGTAATGACACTACTGCTAACTGACTGGTGCTGTGCTTAGAAAGCCAAAATGGAAAGACGCTAGTGTTGGGCAGACTTGCCAAAACAATCTACCTGCTTTGTCTAGTACGGTTACCATTTTTCAGTTAACATCAGAGAGAGAGAGAAAAAAAAGAGAGAGATATCAACACACCACATGCCAGGTTCTGTACTTTTCCAGCAGGCATTTCCGTCTCCATCTGGAGAAACGCTTACGAGTTAGACAGGCGTCCCTTCCAGGCATCGACCACCTCATGTTTGCTGATGTTCACATCACAAAAAAACTCAGGTTGTCATAGTAACAGTGCCTTCTCTCACACGGTATAGTGGGAGCGAGAGACGAAAGTTGATGAAGGAGACTCAGGTTTCCTGCCTTCATCTGATTTGCGAAACTGTAGGCGTCTTCAGTCTCAGAGGGAGGGGAAAAAAA
>JAKKZN010000025.1:14686536-14701941 GCA_033441825.1 Pangasius elongatus
GGAGCAATAGTGACCAGTGATTGGTGGTTGGGAGCGATAGTGACCAGTGATTGGGAGCAATAGTGACCAGTGATTGGGAGCAATAGTGACCAGTGATTGGTGGTTGGGAGCAATAGTGACCAGTGATTGGTGGTTGGGAGCAATAGTGACCATTGATTGGGAGCAATAGTGACCAGTAATTGGTGGTTGGGAGTGATAGTGACTAGTGATTGGTGGTTGGGAGTGATAGTGATCAGTGATTGGTGGTTGGAAACATAGGCTCTTGCAAGCGCAACTCAGTCAGGCTGTAATATATTGATGGTGATTCGAGAGAAGCCGCTCTGTTAACTCTGTTTTCTTTCTTTCTTTCTTTTTTTTTTTTTAAATGGGGTTATCTTTGAGTGGGGCAGACGGGCGTGTCTTTGAGTGGGGCAGACGGGCGTGTCTTTGAGTGGGGCAGACGGGCATGGGGCAGACGGGCGTGTCTTTGAGTGGGGCAGACGGGTCTCTCAACTCATATATCCAGCTGTGCTGCGAGCTGGACAGCTGTTTCGAGTGCAGTACAGTTGCCAATGCCTGCTCAAAAAGTCGCTAGATTTTCGCTATGCTTTTAAAAAAATTAATAAATAAAGTCAATAAAGTCTAAAAATTCACCAAGCCATTTTTTCTAACAAGTCACCACACAATTCTCAACAGAAACTCCTCTTACTCTCAAACACAAAGCACTTATTAGAAGTTATCATATTATAATCATCATCACTAGAAGTTTTTATATTATCATCACTAGACGTTATTATTTTCTATTAAATATTAAATGTATGCATTATTAACGGCTGCTGTCATTATTCAGCACGGCAGCTGAGGCTTGCTGGTGCGCAGGTTAGGTGCCATCTGCAATCCTGCCTGCTTCCTCCCCTCATGTTTAAAACATTCTCAGTGACACGAGAAATGTAAAGGTTATAGAATATTCAAATGAAACTCACGCTAAATGAATATTTCATTTGTCTAAGAGTCTCGTGTCCTGTTAAAAACCGAGCGCGATGGAAGCCCTTTAAATATTGCAGGGGATCTTTTTTGACCTCGTAACTCTTCTGGAAACATCCGGCGTCCACACACACACACACACACACACACGCGATGGAGTTAACGAGACGTCTGTAGTCATGGGTCAGGCTTCCGCTGTGAAGGCACCCCAGTGCTACGCCAGCGCTCCCCTGCTTTTCTTTGCAAATTAGCAGGTTGTAATATTGAACCAGTTTTCAGAGGAAACCCTCCACAGCTACATTCCGCAGAATAGCCCGTATGCTAATCTGTGCTAACGACTATGCTAATGCTCGTCCGCTCCCTCACACCCTACAGCAATGCCCAGGCCGTTAGTGAAGATAAAGGCGTTCTGGGTTCTTTTTTTTGTTGTTGTTTTTGTTTTTCTTTTAGAGAACGCAGGCTGTGCTGTGGAGTACAGCGTGATGTTAGTGCGCACGTAATCGATACGCAGCAATCAGCTTAACGTTATTAGCGTAACACGAGCCACCTCAAGGATTTTCAGCATTTTTTTTCAAAAGAGGAAACTGGTTTATTCTAGTTTTGGTGTGTGGATTTAAGTGCAAAACACAAATGACTTCTAATGCCGTATTTGATTAAATTTCGTAAGTCAATTTCTTAGCTCTGACTAGGAAGAGTCAAAGGAAACGCAACTTCGGATCGGCTTAACGATTAGCCTTTCTACCCTACTTACTTGAGTAGGGGTTCAAGTCCGACTTCCTTTACAGACTATAAACTTTTAAAAAAACAAAAAAACAACAACAACAAAATACGTGACATTTCATTTGACTGAGGTGAAATGCGCAAAAAATATATATATAAAAAAAATAAAAATAAACTTTTCTTTTGGTTCAAAAAAAAAAAAAATTCCTAAACATCACACAATTTTTTTTTTTTCATTTTTACACATGGAAAATTGATAAAGACATGATGTGAAAAAGAGTGAAAGTTTTTTTTATTTCAGAAAAAAAAACATTTTTTTCACATCTCTCCATTACGCTCCTGTTTAGGCGTCTTATTTTCGTACGCGCAGCAAAAACACAAACAGCTGAGCACTCTGGGTATTGCAGTCTTTCCCCTCTAATCACTTTTCAGCTTCGTGCAGGTTTTCTTTTCTGAATTGGTTTTCAAACTGCGAAACATTTGACCCAGTTAATGCAATCCAAGGTGACGGAACATTCAGTACGAGGTGTATGTTTTGGTCTCTGTGGAGACTGCTCAGGCTTCTGAATATTTATGACGATGCACAAGAATTTCCATTTGCGTTGGCTGACTTTTTTTGAAAGTGTCGGTGGACGCATGCCTCCTCTCCTTTCTGAGCTAAAGAGCCAGATGTCCACCAGCTGAATTTCATGAGCAATTATTTATTTATTTAAATATGGTAAATATGTTGTCTTAACCCTTTCGTGCATAAATTATTAAAAAAAAAAAAAACACTTCTGTTCGAAAAGCAATTGAAGTTATTTATGAATATTTCCGCTCTAAATATTACAGAACATTTCAAATCTTTTTAGTGCAAAATTACTGAAAATGTATTTTTATATTTATATATTTTGAACAAACCTAGTTCGTATATATGATAATGTTTGTTAAAATATGTTTATGTCTAATATATTTCTATAATATAATATAATATAACAGTTCAGGAGTGTGGACACTGTACAGGATTAATTACTTTGTTTATATCTACTTTATTATTATTTATTTATTTATTTTTAATTATTATTATTTTTTTCTTCAATTATTCATGTTTAAAATTTCTACTCCAATCTTGTACATGCGATTTATATTTGCCTTTTTTTCCATAAATCCCTTTAAGTTGAATTTTAATGCATCAGAGATGATATATAAGTATTATTTTTCATAAGTTTATTATTATGACTATAAAACTTTTTTTTTTAAATTTAATTCGTCCATCGATGATCTCTGGGCAGGATTTCCAGGCGTGCTCTCCCGTGACCGCTGTTTGACCCACTGGGACTGATGATATTGCGGCAGAACCAGATCTCATGCTGAGAACGATGGCTCCGCTGACTTACGGCCCGCGTGCTGACGACGCTCAGCCGGGGTTAAGTGTCGTATTCAGGAGATTCAGAAGCGTAAGATTAGGGCTACGGACGGATTCACGGCAGGATTCATTCTGCCCAGTCTGAGATTTAAACCAGACAGACGGCAGTGTCCTGGTGTTGCACCATTCTCCTTATTACCTCATCAATCTACATCTGCATAAAGTTAGAGGTACCTTACACAGCATCAGGAGTGGGACAAACAGTGAGCTCTCTTGGGCTCAGGAGGGTTTAATAGTTCAAGTCGATTCAATTTTATTTGAATAGGGCTTTTAACAATGGACAGTCAACAGACATGCTAAATAAATAAAAACTTAGGCCTGTGCATTATTCACAACACCTAACCTCTGTTAACTTGCCTCTTTTGTAAAATAGTTTGTAAGGATGTCTGGCTACTAGGAACTTTTTATTAAGCTTGCTAAGTTTGCCAAGATGTCATAAATGAGGCGTACAGATGAGAAGATGGAGTGAAAGCATGGCAGTGGGTCTGCAGCGTTCTTAAAACAACACTACCACATTAGAAGGAGATATAGTCTGGTTATGCCTTACAGCATTTACATTTTGTGTGTGTGTGTGTGTGTGTGTGTGTGTGTGTGTGTGTGTGTGCGTGTGTGTGTGTTTCCTTGAGGGCCCTTTTTCAATGGTTTATCCAGGATCTAGGCAATATGCCCAAAGGACCTGACCTTGGTGAAACTCTGCCCCAGTGTGCCCCTGTGCATTCATTTACATTTGGATCCTACTAGCGCTGCTTTTCCATATAAAGTATTTGCACATGCACACTCTTCCACCCTATTAATGTTTCACACACAGTCAGTAATCTGCTAGGTCAGTAGTGCTGTCTACACCTGCACATCATCCAGCTCTGATCATTACAAAGCAGAAAACAAGCAGCACAAATAATGGCACTCATCTGTTGATCACAGCACTGCTGTTATTGAGCACAAAGTCACGTGACTCACCCCATTTGAAGCATCTCCCTGAATGCAGTGGCCTTTAAGTCCCTGAAAATGAGACATAGCAATAAATGATAAATTTCAGCTTATTAAAAGGTGTGTGGAAAAGTGCTAAAAGTGCCTTTTCTAACAGGATGATGAGAGTTCGTCACTTACTGCACCAGCTGGAGTTCACTGTCCAGGAAAAAGGACCAACTGCTCTCACATTTCTTCATGTCTGATTCTTTCTGTTTTCTCTCTCTCTCTCTCTCTCTCTCTCTCTCTCGCTTCATTTTTGGGCTTCACTTTTATATTTTAGAAGCAAAAACCTTTCTCACATGCACTTTCTGCTGCAGTTTCACAAACAAACAGTTTCAATTAAGCGTGGCCCAGTAACCGGTCCGAATTAGCAGCCTCCGAGTCACGTGATCAAATTCGACGCATCCTATTGGCTATAACGTGAGTCACTCAGATCTCTGTAAAATCAGGAAAACCGTGGATTCTTTAGAAATTCCACTAAATTCGAGGGGAAAAAATTATGTAATATTTCGATATTACATTATATATACATTCGATAATGAGGGAAGAGTCTGATGGGAATAAAAAAGTAGAAAATAATCAGGAAGTAGATTCGTTGTTTACTTTTAAAAGGCGTTGTTTACCTTTAAAAGGATTTAACTGTAAGCTATAGCCGTTAATTCAGGCAGTGACGTCACGTGCACGGGCGCGCGCACAGCTCCGCGAGCAAGTATTTTCTGGCCCCAACTAATTCTCTAACACGATAATTTTTTTACAGTTACATTATGTAATATATGTAATAAATAAATAAATAAACATAGATTATCCTACAACAAGTAGAAGTGGATTAAGGCTACAAATAAAAGCGAAGTGAGGAGGACTGGCTAATGAGAAACGGAGGCACATCTATAGTTCAGCATTTCAGTTAGTAATTGTTCTGTGAGAATCTGGCTTCATGTCAGAGCTAACAGCTAATCCCTGTATTAGACTGTACCACTTTCACACACTACTCCTCTCTCTCTCTCTCTCTCTCTCTCTCTCTCTCTCTCTCATACACACACATCCTGATTTGTTTATTTTCAAATTTATTACTGAAGCGGCCCAAAATGAAGTAATTAATAGCCACTATACAATCTTTAAAATTTTCCTCAAAAACAAAACAAAACAAAACAAACTAACTAGTCACATAAATGGCAGTGGTAGCTCAGGGGTTAAGATGTTGAACTACTGATTGGAAGATCATGAGTTCAATCCCCAGCACTGCCAAGCTGCTCAGTTGCATAAATAAGATAAATGTAAGTTCCTCTGGATAAGGGTGTCTGCCAAATGCCATAAATTTAAACATAAAGCCTATTACAAGAAGCAAACCCATGAAAGTTGGTGCCTGCATAGCTAATGTCTACAGAAATATAATTTAGAAAGATTGAAATAAAATGTGAACAACCATATATTTCACGCAGTTGCAGGTGACTTGTTTTTCTTCAGACTATTCCAGGTTGCCGCGCTGTCTCAGCGGGCATCGTGGGAAATTCTATCTTGTCGCAATAGCATGCCTCGAATTCAGGTCCATTTGTTGGAGCAGGATGTTCTCCCAGAAACACTCAGATTGAGGTGGGAATCCACATACCTACCCTAGGGTCAATTTAGCCTAGCTAAGCTACCTACTAGTTTGTTTCTGGGAGGAAACTGGAGAACCCAGAGGAAACCCACAGGAAGCATACAGGGAGAAGATGTGAAACTTCACACAGACAGTAACCTGAGCTCAGAATTGAACTAGAGACCCTGGAACTGTCAGGGATCAACACAACCCACTAAACCACCATGCCACCCTATACGCTTACAAGTGATTATACATGCTTTTTAGGCCATATTTAGGTGATTTGTATTCTGCAGTTACGTTATATTTTGAACATATATTTGTATGTATATTGTTAGGAGTCTTTTTACTAATTTATTGCTCTATTCATAACTACAAAATATGTAATATTGTCCACAGAAAAGAAATGGTATAACATAAAATTGTATAAACTTCTAAGTTCAAGATTCAGAATCATCTTCCAATGAAGTCATCCCATGAAATAAAGAAATCACTTATTAGAATGAAATGCAGAAGTTACAGCATTGCTATCTAACCTTAGGTTAGTTGTGCTAACCATAGGCAACGTGAGGTGAGAGATTAACAGGCACAAAAAATGATGTAGCTTGCCATCTCTAAAAATGACCCAATGTGAACAACATGTGTCTGGCATCCTCAGCTGAATGTAGACCTTATTCTTCTTTCAAAAAAAGCATTTTGTTTTCCTAAATCATTGCCCCAGCTTGACCCCTAACCCTTTGTGCTTTCCTGGCTGAAAGAAAGCCATCTATTGGAAAAAGACAGACTGGGACACAATAAACCAAGCAGACCACTATTATGTGTTTTCATCAGTTACAAAATAAGTGAAAGACCTTTTCATGACCTCTGGAGTCCCTTTAAAGTCTCCACTCACGCATCCACCAACACAATATATTAACAATTTAACCACTTGCATTTGCCCTGCTCTAACATCTCTAACGGACTTTTATTGACAATCTACTTATACTGAACATCCTTTCAACACATTTAGTGCTGTTAGGAGACAAATTTATTCATAAATCGTCCGCAGAAACATTAGTTTGTACAGTCCAAAACAGATAAATACAGACAAAACCTGCTTGTTGTGAAGGCTCGAAGGAAAACCAGACCTAGCAATGTGAGCTCTTCTCCTCCTTCCTTTGGTTTTTAGGCTCTACATCCAGTCCGTTGTGTTAGCACCCTCTTTATGGCACTTCAGCAAAGCCTATACAGAAGTGTGTTGTATAATCCTGTATAGAAGTGCAAGTTAAAAACCGAGGGTCATTTATAGATACAGGAAACTACAGAAGCAATGATGATAGTTTGATCGCAGGATGCATTCAGAGAATTGTAGTTTATGGAAGGCTGTGACACAACCAAACTAGGTAGCTGTTGAACTAGACTTATTGCATTAATAATTAAACATTAAACAATTAATATCTCCCTCAAGACCAAAAAAAAAATCACCTCCTTATAAATGAAAACCAAATGACAAAGTTCATAAAATCAAAATGTGCCGTTACTTTTTGTCCTTGTAGTAGCTTGTTTATAGCAGAGAATTAGATAACGAGGTTGAATTTGCAACTAAATTGGGAAAGAATTGGGTAAAAACAGTCCAGACTCAGCTTTTGTTATGTTTCAAATATCAAAATATATCAATTGATAACTCTCCATTTATTTATTTATTTATAGGTAAATAGGCTTTATACATGAGGGATTTTTTTTTTTAAAGCTTAAATTGCTTCAGCATCCAAAACCTGCTGTCCTGCACTCACCCGAAATGAGGGGGTTTAAATTACAGGTTGTAAAAAATCACAACAGACCTCTCTGACTCCTGCAGTTTTGTTTTCAGAAGCTAAATTGGACAATTGGGTATTTCTCAGCGGTCTGTGTTTGACGTGCTTGATGGTCCAGTGTTCTGACCTGTTGTTCGTAATATTCCAACGTCGTTGTTCTGTTCTCAGAAAATCCCAGCAAACAAACAAGCAAAGTGCACTGGGTCTCATCATCTCATTCTGCTTTCCTGCGTGTCCTACACACACACACACACACACACACACACACACACACACACACACACACACATTCATGAATATGGTAGTGAATTTGTAAAAGTGTTATTCTTTAGACTGAAACAGAATAAAGTCTGTCTGCAGATGGCAAATAACAGAATGTATGGTGTTGAGGTAATATATGGAAATATATATGGGTGTGTCATTGAGCTCATTATAAGTTGAATGGGAGTGTGGTCGTGTTTTTGAATCCATATACGGAAGTCTTCAAGGAGGAAGATGGAAGTCAGTGGCATTCAAATGCACATGTACACATTCACATGTAATTTCACATCATTAAAAAAAACAAACAAAAAAAAACAGCTAGCCAACATAAGCTAGCTAACTGAATAACTGAGAAAATATGACACCCACTCAGTCTCTCTCTCTCTCTCTCTCTCACACACACACACACACACACACACACACACACACACACACGTTGAATGAGCTTTACATGGACTTAACATACCTCATCAAAATGACGTTACTGTGTGAGTGACAGTCCCAACATGAGCAAAATTATTCGTAAATCACTCTCAGGAACAATGAGGTATTTGTAAAAATGTAATTAGTTGGGAAAAAAACATTTGCATCTTACATTTCGCTCCAGACTTTGTGGAAATTTACATAAACAGAGATTCCCTAAGGTGATCAGATATAAATCTTATAATCGTCGATGAGTAACTGCGATTTTACACACACATTATGCTGTCAGGTTTAAATAAACAATTAGTAATCTTTTATTTCATAAGAAAGTATCCACAGGCTTATTTTGAACAAAAGCTTTCCAAAGCAAATCCATAAATTAAGACAATAGGACTAGCTTTCACAAATAAAATGATGTAACTGGAGCAAACGGATGTCGTATGGCAGCTGGATTAACATGATCAAGTCTGTGATTGGTCAGTACAGAAGAGGTGTGCCCAAGCTGACTCAGTCCAAGATGCATGACTTTGAGGAAGGGTAGTCTTCTTCCTGAAATTTTAACAGCGCCACCTGAAGTACAGGAGCACTTGTATGTACTTGTACTCCTTTCAGCTCACTGTGAGCTTAGCCTTTTATGGAGTTTTGTGGGTGTGGCTAAATGTTAATCAGCTGTCACGTGAAGGCGCTTGGTAATTTACAGCTGTTTGGCATTGACGTGAGAAAATTTTGTAAATTTGGCCAGTATTTTTAGTTTATGTTTTAGTTTGGTGTTGTTGGTTTTTAGTTTATTTACTTGTATTTATTTATTTTTTTTAGTAAATTTATACACAACTGTACTGTAAATATAAAAAGGCAGATCCTTTAGCATAAGAGCAAACTGTGAAATAGTCATACTTTCTGGCTAAAGTGTATTTTGTGAAAAGTTATCTTAAGTTTTAAGAGGTGTGCGTTTTTTCTAAAAAGTTTGAATTTGATATATTCTGTTGTGGCTTATAATCTCAGATCAATGCGCAGCCTGGAGCTTTTTTAACACTAATAAAACTCGCCAATGAGATAGCGAGACTGGTTTTTTGCAGTAATAAATGCATGCTGGAGGAGTTGCTGGGAAAAAAAAAACATTTGGTAAAACATGAGGCAGTGCCTTTGAGTGAAATGAGCTAAAATGTCAATTTTTCATAACCTAGAATGGAGGATTAATGAAAACAGTGTTTCAAACATGAAATGTTCATCCAAACAAGTATTTTAATCATCATATCTGAACATAGTACTAGTGGGCTGGAGGTTTTATTAATGTTTTCTGTTATTTACCAGAAGCATGCACTTGTTGTGAAGGACTTTATCTGTGTTTGAAATGTGTTCTTTTATCTTTACTCTAAATACAGATTCGCAAATGTAATATCATTGGGATACAATTGGATTCCCCCGCTCTCCTGGCACACATTCATGTTCAATCCTCTTTCTTGTCTCAGCCTTTATCTTGTTGCACACATACACCTGCATCTCTCTGGAGGTTTGTGTGTGTTAATGAATTGGGCTAAATGTCACGGCCTGGCGGGCGAATGAGTCTGTGACAGAGGAGCCTGGTGTTTAGTGGCGTGTGATCATGATAAGGGCAATTAGGTGAGAAAAAAAAATCAAAGCTCTTGACGGCCTTCATACTTTAATCTCTCACCCAGCTGAAATTATTGACAAATGACATGTTTACAACACCTGAGAGATTGTAACAGAGTATTTTTGCTGACCTCTGACCTCCTATGGGTCACCATGGCAGCAATTAGTGATTATATGTTTATACACTGATTGCATTTTTTTTTAATGTTGTTATTTATAATATTTAGTCAAATTCCTTGCAACTGAAGTTTTTCTTTCTGTACCAAAAATGTTCAGATTCTAACAATGACCTCTGACCTCAGCCTAAGCAGTAATAACTGGATCTAATCTGGATCTAATGATCTCTGACTTAAACACATCATGGAGCAATCACCGTGTTAAAAGTCATATTGAAATAATATGACAGTGAAGGTTGTACCACAGCGCTCACGAATTCTCGACTCTGATTGGTCGGAAGGTGTTGATTCATTTTCTCTAACAGCAGCTCTGACAGTAGTGCAGCTGCAAATCACGGGTTTATATTAATATTCTAATACGTTATCATTTCTTGTAAGGAGGACACAAATGGATTTTATAAAAAATGTTGTTATTGACTGATATGAAGTTTTCTCTAAGGAGACATTTTATTTATGGAAGGAGTCTCCAGTGTCAGAGGTAAAGCTGTAAGTTTTTTAGTTTTGCAGGACAGAGAGTTTTTACGTTTGCGGTTTCTTTGTAACGTGACAAGCTGCATTTTTTTAAGACAGAAGATTAAAAGAAGCTGGTATGAGAAAGTCTTGTTTAAAGCTGCTATAACATAAGCGAGAACAAGAACTAACCTGCTTCATGGATGTGCCCACAACATATAAATGTAGCTATAAGTGGATAAAAAGTACTGTATGACATGTTGCTTTTTAATGAATAAACAAATGTTGTGGTGCCATATAAGATGAATATGCTGTTATTGGAAAAAATAATCAGCTTCAGGGTATTGACAGTAGTGCCATCCCTTCGTTGACTATTTTCGTTGGCTGCCTGAGGGGTCATTCATATCCACGGATTATTTAATGTTAGCTGTTTTTTTAGGGGATAAATGTTTGCAACTTGCTGACTAGCTAATATTGTTGTGGGATGTTGGCGATCTACTGCTAATTTTTAAAAAAAATGTTTCTGAGCCTTCTCAGACCTCAGAAAAGTCTTAATTTCTTAATTAAATTGTGCATGTAATTATGCCCAACTGAATAATTGTATCTTCTTCTTCTTCTTCTTCTTCTTTNCTTCATCTCCTCATTGATTACCTCCATATACCTCCTCTTTGGCCTTCCTCTTCGCCTCCTGCCTGGCAGCTCCATGTTGTATACTTTTTTTTAAACCAGTGTATTTCTAATCTCCCTGATGTGCATTGGAGTACTGAATAAATTTAAAAAAACAATTTAGTTACTTCCCGCTTTGAGAAGGAACTCATTTACTGGACTATAATAAGCGATCATCGGCCATTGTGTTGTTGTAGTTATGTTTTAGTTGCTACATTTATGTTGTATTTCTTCCATTTTTCCATTTTCCACTGTTGTCGTGACTCATGTCATGATCCACGGTGCACAGACCTGATCTGATTGGCCTCCACCCACCAATATGTGAAGGATTTATCCGTGGATAGATCTCTCAGACCCACACTCGCACTCTCAGCTCTGGAAATGACAAAACAAAATCACATAAATTGACCTGTGGCTTGAAAAAAACATTGGACTGACAAATATAAAAAAATGAAACAATTTAACAGCAAATTAAAGAAGAACCATAAAAAACAAAGCAAATAAATGAACACTGGTTCATTATTTCTACTCCCACTGTATACACAAAAATATAGTTTGGTACTGAAGGAACCAAAAGACCTAAATTCCCTTCCTCTGCTTCTGACATTCGGTGAAAGACTTTGAATTGACATTTGAGTGGATTAGATAAAGTTATGCTCCAACTTTGGATGACTGCGATAATGCTAATGCAAATTTGTGTTAAAAGTCGCCGTCAGCCGTCACACACTGCTCTCTGTGTAAACAGGCATCACTGAACAAACAGCAAGGGAACAAAAAAAAAAACGTCAGGTGAAGCCTTTCCTCACACACACACACTGCAGAGATCACGCAGAGGTGACTTTTATCACAAATTTGCGCTGGGATTATCGTAATCATACAAAGCTGAAAACTCTCGCACGAGAGCTTACATGCAACGAATATTTCAGACAGTATAAGACACGTTATTGAATCTCTGGTGTGTTCTGAGACTTACACAACCAAACATTGTACAGATAATCATTTTTTTGCATTAGCCTAATTGTATGCTAGTTGCACTAGTCCAGTGACTGCACACACATTTAAAGAAAACAAAAAAATCCACCCAGAACCACTTGCATATTAATCTTTATAATTAACATGATCTTCAGCAGTGGCCAAGAGTTATTTTCCTACCTTATCTGCAGTATAGGTGTTGTGTGTTCTGAGTTGCTTTTCCGCTCACCACGGCTGTAAAGAGTGGTTATTAGAGTTACCGTAGCCTTCCTGTCCAGCCATTCAGCAGTTTCTAGTATCTTTCTTTTCTTCGGCAGTTTGCCAGAATTGAGCCACGGCGATATCTGAAGGGTTTTCCCAGACTGCCACATGCCTAAAAAAATTAGAGGGGTGTGTGTTACACTCTAGAGAGACTTATTGTCCAGAAAATATGGTGTTTGCACACACACACACACACACACACACACCCATAAGTACACACGCTGAAGTAAATAGCTGTACGTGGTATGAGAAAGACACAAATAACTGTGCAAGCCTTGTGTGGACAGCATTTTATGGTTTTGATGGTTGGTGTGTGTGTGTGTGTGTGTGTGTGTGTGAGTTTGTTTGACTGGATAATGGATTTTAAGAGATGTACACACTCAAAGTATAAAGCCTGCATTAAGTTCTTGTAATGACTGCAATGTACCCACAGCGTTTGTATACAGCTGTCGTTAAGCTCTTGTAATGAGATTGGGCTTACATCATGCAGGTACCATGATACGTATGTGTGTGTGTATATGTGTGTGTGTGTGTGTGTGTGTGTGTGTGTGACATGGACTGGTGAGTCCATAAACATGATGGTGAGTATGTCATCAACCTGTACATATGTAAGAATCTCGATAAATGCAATATATGTTGTGCTAGTTGTCATGGAAGCGCATGCTTACGGGTTACTGAGGATGGATTAAACAGGATGATGTGGATAACGTCGAGCGTACTGAGCTCGGAGTGTATGGTGTGTGTCTCAGTGTGCGTGGGTTTTATGTGAGTGAAAGAGTGAGTTAATTGAGTACAGGTGTCCTCGTTGCACCTGCGTGCGTCTGTTTCGGCGTATGTGCCCTTCCTGCAATCATGCTATCGTTGAGATGATGTCAACCCATTAGCCCGGCGCTCAGCTTGTTTTCCCAGAATAAACCTGAAGATGATGGAGATTTTCATACCAGTGGTGCTGACCCATGATTAGTTACGTCTTCCCCCTCCTCTCTCACTGCACAAACACACACATGGGAGGCAGGAGGTGTAGATCACTAATGCGTGATAATGTTGTGTAAGTGGATTGTCCCTGTTCCCATGTTGGGTCAGTGCCACGGCTGCGCTACTTTCATCAGCGAGTACACTCACGCTAATAACGATACACTCGTGCCTACTCAGCAAGCACACGTGCGTGTTTTGGTAAACTCTCAATGAACCAATTCAACTGTTCATGTACAATGGCAAATGACTTTGGTTTAAAACATGAATGTTACATGAGGGGTGATATGATATATTGGTAAGAAGGTATAATCTGAGTTAACCGCTGCATGTTCAGGGATGGCTAGTATAAATGTGCTAGCAGGGCTAAACCCCTGTCTTTCAAAGATTTTTGCTGCATAAAATCGTGCAGCCACAGATCAAGAGCTTCAGTTAATGTTCATGGGGGAAAAAATCTGATCTGTGTGACTTTGACCGTGGCATGGTTGTTGGTGCCAGCTGATTTGAGGATTTCAGAAACGGCTGATCTCCTGGGTTTTTCACGGATGGCAGCTTATACAATTCACACAGAATGGTGTGAAACACCAAAAACGTCCAGTGAGCGACAGGTTCTGCAGACAGTCTTGTTAATGAAAGAGGTCAGAGGAGAATGGCCACACTGGTTCAAGCTGACAGGAAGACTATAGTAACTCAAATAACCACTCTATACAACCGAGGTGAGGTGAAAAGCATCTCAGAATGCAAAACACATCGAATCTTGAGGCGGATGGGCTACAAAAACTGAGGACTACGTCTGTTTGCAGCAGCATTGTCGTGGGAACTTACGTGGGTTTCTCACTGATGTCAGGGATTCTAGGTGGAGGCGGATGCAAGTGCAGATAATTTATTAAGTAAAGTGCAAACAAAACAAACAAACATGGTGAAAAGAAGAACGGTAAACATGAACTGTGGATACGAGGCAAAAAACATACAGCGATACTGAAGCGCGCACGACAACAAACAACAATTACAACAGAAGCTTGACGGTGAGACGCTGAAAAGCTAGAACTTAAATAGTGGTGCTAACAAGGTATGAGACACAGGTGAGAGTGATTAGTGAGACGAAACATTAAAATGTAGCTATAAATGGTTAAAAATGATGCGGTGTTGTTCTTTGTACTCACTGCTGTGTGATATGAGGAATAAAACACTTTGTGACATGCTGTAATTGGAAAATAATCAACTCTGAGATGTAACTCTGCTTCATCGCCCGTGATTATTTATTTTCTTCCCGAGACTGAGTGTTTTATTTCATACGCGACATATTTTTTGGTTTAAAAGGCTGAATTATTATTTTTGTTCTCTTTTATTTGTCATGGAAAAAAGGAACAGATGGCAGAATACAGTGCATGCAGTGAACATTTGAACCCACAACTTCACAAACTTAACCCTTGAGTTACGAATAAACATTCCAGAGTCGCTAGTTTTTAATTTGCCTAAAGAAGAAAACAAAATTCCATGCTATTTTAACACAAATACTATTTTGTTTCAGAAAAAAACAACAACACAAATTATATTCAAATCACAACCACAGATTTGACTGTCACGCACCTCTGGAAAGGTTACCGTTATCACAGGTGTACATCTAGATCCATACAATGCAAATAGTAGCTATGTCCTTACAGTCGCAATGATGTTATTGTTATATAGACAACGGATTTCTAACTATGGCTCAGTCCTGGATTCCACTCACAGCTGTCTAGCGTGATGGACCGCTACTTCTTATTGCTTGCTTCAGGTAAGTCTTATTCTTTATTTATATCAGCCTCACAATGTAATCATGTAATGTATAATATTTTTATAATAATAATTGTATATCTGTGCAACTATGCACGCCAAAAATGATATCTTAGCAAATAAAAATATCTCGCATATAGTCAAATTCAACTAATATTTCTCTGTTTATATTTTAAATGAGATTATTAATCCTATTTCTAGATATTTTTGACTCATTTCAAGCTTGAAATTGTCATACTGTACTGGCAGATAATTTAACTTATTTCAAATGTTTCATTCTAGAAAGAAGTCAAATTATTGGCCAATACTTATATACCTATATATACTTATATACCTGGAGAGAAGAGGAATGAAAGTCAGTCGTAGTAAGACTGAGTACATGTGTGTGAATGAAAGGGAGGGAAGTGGAAC
>JAKKZN010000025.1:14709445-14719445 GCA_033441825.1 Pangasius elongatus
GCAAGACTGCTTTTAATCTCGCAATTCACATGAATGCACTCGGACTCTAAGAGCCGCGGGTTGCACATCACTATCCATATCCAACTATCCCACTCAGCCAGTTAAGCATCGGATCAGCGGTGCGTGCTGGCTCACAGGGGCCGAGGCAGAATATTAAAATTACGGGGGTCAAGGAAATCAGCTTTAAGCTTTAATCAGCTTTAATTTTGTCACATCTAATACTGCTTATTGTATGACAGAATAATAATTTCTCGAAACTGTATTTAATATTAAAACTTCCCTGAACTTCCCTGAGCAATTCAAATGTGAAGAAGTGAAAAGAATAGAGAATAATTAAATTTTAGTACTTAATATTTTTCACTACCGGGTCCCTGGAGGACTAGTGGTTAGACCACATTGCTCTCACTGCTGCGGTTTGATTCCCGGCCAGGGAACCGACCCCAGCCACTGGGTTTGCGTGCAACAGTGCGCTCTCAGTGCTGGTCCCAAGCCCGGATAAATTTGGGGATGATTGTGTCAGGAAGGGCATCCGGCGTAAAAACTGTGCCAAATCAAAATAAGTGGACCAACGATCCGCTGTGGCGACCCCTAACGGGAGCAGCCGAAAGTGTTTCAGCAACAACAACTGTATTTTTCATTACTATTCTCTCCCCTGTCCCTCTTTCAGCTAGCCCAGCTAAAAGGACAGTGACTGAATACACCACTGGTGGCTTTGTGCTGTACAATAACGATCACTTCTTCAGATCCCAGGAATTCCAACCTTCACTGAACATCAACACAAGCGTGATCACTGGACACCTGGGAAAAGAAAATGTCCTTGATTTTGTTATGTTCACTGTGAGGCACCAGGTATGAGACATCTCATCTACTAAATCAGCATTAGAAAAATGATCAGATCAAGTCGATAGACAGGACAGGGCTTGTATTTGGATGTAGTGATGTCACAGCTGCATGTGTGCATCTGGAGAAGCATTTGGAGCGTATAACACATGTACCGTGTTCCTCAGCCCTACCACACTGCATGGTGATGTGTGTTTTGCAGAATGTGTCTTCTATGCGCCTCTGTGATTTCGCCTGTGTGTTTTGGGACTATGACAAGCGAGACTGGAGTACAAAAGGCTGCAAAAAAGTCTGGAGTTCTGCTCAGCAAACCTGCAAATGTGAAGGCACCACAGACTTAGCCAACTTTGCTATGTTGATGGTGAGATTGGAATGCTAGCATATAATTAGCACTACTTAATGAATTAAAATATCAGACATGTGATACTGTCCTGTAAAATGCACAGTGTCTGAGTTTAGAATTATAAGCCAAGGTCTTGTATCCCAAAATCTTAATATACCTGTTAGAGACACTGAAGTGTATGTTATGACGCTTTGCGTACATTTAGGTGAAATTAAATTGAACCAATATGACATTATTATGTGTTCGTAGTAGATGTTTATGTAAAGCGTGTGGTTCTTTGCAGAGTTTCCGCTCAAACCCTGAATTAATCCAGGCTTTAGGCATGATCAGTATAATCGGCTGTGCTCTGTCTGTCGTGGGTTTGACCATCACGATGATATTCCAGATCCTGACCAGGTGAGTGGAGATGAACGAAGGCATGATGGTAGGCTTGTGCGATATTAATTCTTCCCTGCATTTTTTATAAATCCCTCAAGCCTGCAAGTCGCAAGAGCATATGAGATAAAGGAAGGGGGCGGAGCTACCAGGTGGTGTCAGTTAATATCGGAGAGCTCAAAACATCTGCGCAAATCATTCTAGATTCAATCGTTCCATACTTTCTAGCACCTACAAGACGTGCAAAAAATATTAAGCCGTTTTTGTCCTCAACCCCTAACGCAGTGGCTGGATTGTTTTACTTAAAAATGTTGAAATTGGTCTTTTTTGTGTGCAGAAAGATGAGAAAATCCAGTCCTACGGTCCTGATGGTCAGCATCTGTGTGTGTATGACCGTCGTCTACCTCGTCTTCATCTTTGGCATTAAGAACCCGACCCTCAGCTCCAGCTCTGTTATTTCAGAAGAGAATATCATTCCTCCGTCTGATTTCCAGCAAGATCCTGACTATGGGCCGTGTACAGTGTTTACCGTTCTCCTCCACTACTTCCTGTTAGCAGCGTTCACCTGGAGCACGCTGTACGCCACACACATCTTCCTCCTGATCAAAAACACCATCTCAGGGCCGCCACAGTACTTCAGTGTCTTATCCATCGTAGTGGGTTGGGGTGAGAGACAAGAATCCGTCATTCTTACTAATATAATTGTGCTCATATTGCTTGAAATAAATAAACAGATCTAAAAGTTAAGAGGTTTCAAGCGTAAAGCTCATTGCTTAAGGTTGTCTTTAGACAGACTTGGACTTTACAACGTAGTGTTTTAATTCTCCATCTCCATCTCCAGGTCTTCCTGCGGTGGTGGTTGCAATCTCTTTAGGAATCACGTACCGGATTGATAACCCCTTAAACTACAGACAGGAGGCGCTGTGAGTGATACGGTGCTTAAATTCCTGCCTTATTAAGACTAGAAGAGACTGTACATGTGCGAAATTCACCGTAGTGTCGCTATAGTTACAGCTCATTAACAGGGACTTGTCTGGCCAAAGCTCTCCATAATCTAATTTGAATAAGAAACTAATTTAAAAAAAAAAGAAAGAAAAACATCTAATTGTTGCTAAAGTTTTCTGCATAAAAAACATAACAGCCATAACAGTAGATTTTATGCATCACAATATAACAGCAATCAGTTTAGTATCTCTGTGCTACCTCACCTGTACATACATGTGTGTGTGTGTGTGTGTGTGTGTGTGTGTGTGTGTGTGTGTGTGTGTGTGTGTGTGTGTAGCTGTTGGCTGGCTGCAGTGGATCAGAATAACAGATTTGATGTGATGAAGCCCATGCTGTGGGGTTTCCTGCTCCCTGTCGCTGTAATGCTCCTCTTTAACATCGCAGTACTCTTGTACTTCTCATACACCACCTGCAAGACCAACCCCGAACTCAACAGGTGTGTGTGTGTGTGTGTGTGTGTAAAACAATATGAAACAATAACCACAAATATATTCACTCTCAGTCTAATGTTGCTCAGTTTACATCTGCAGGTAAAAAGTCAGCTTTAAGCTAAGTTTTTTTCCCCCATAGATCACACGTCACTCCTCTACGGAGTAAAATGTTCAGCTGCTTTGCCATGGCCGTGGTTCTCAGCCTGTCCTGGGTCATCGGCTACTTCATGCTCTTGGAAACAAACCCCAACATGAAAACCATCCTCAGCTTCGCCTTCTGCCTCTGTAACACCACGCAGGTTTGTGCTTTTGCTCATAGCAAAGTTATTTCATTTAGCTACTTATGCAGTGTAGTAAAAATAAGATTATTAGGCCTTGTTTAATCAGTCTGGCCTACAAAAACATTAACACATTACTTCACTAGCAGACTGATCAAACAAGGCCTAATAATCTTATTTTTATTTACAAAAGTTGCAATTTCTACATTTAGCCACACCCACCAATCTCCATAAAAGGCAAAGAGAGCTAAAAATGACCAAAAATGATGACTGAATGGTAAAAGTGAGCCTTCTAAGTGCATAAAGCTTCCAGTAATGCAGCTCAGCCAACGCAGAGTGTTGGCTACCATAGCCAAGCACTAACTCTTCCTCCTTTTATAGGGTGCCATTACTTTGTTTTAAGTCATGGATTTGTCTTAGCTCACTTAGTACTAAAAACCTTGTTTCACAATATTGTCCTTAAATTGGGGTGTCTAAAGTAAACATAAAAATACATATAAAATATGGAAAAATGCAATATTTGTGCAATATAAAAAAAGAAAATATGTAATCTAATTCTAATCTAATAAATGATCAGCTCTTTTAAACTTATTGAAATAAACCTGTCATATCTGTGTTCTTCTCTGTTCTAAAGGGCATCCAGATCTTCGTGTTGTTCACCTTAAGAACACCCATCTTTAAACAGAAAGCCCTCGCTGTTCTCAAGCTCATCCCGGCTCCTGTTTGGGCCAGACACAAAAAGACGTTTGATCTGTGGGCCACAAGAGAAGCTGATTCTGATCAGAGCTACAGGACCATCAACTTTGACCTTGACAATCTGTAGCGTTGAGAAAACTGAAAGAAATTAGTGGAAATATGACCTCTGCACATCCACTGTGCGAGAAGTGAAACCACCTTTTTTTTTTTTTTTTAACCCCAGTGAAACACTACAAGCTGAATTATTATAGAATGCATGGAAACCAAATAATAAATATAAAAATCCTGTTGATTTTCTAATACTCAAATTTCATTGTAATTGTAATAAATTGAAATTTATTATTTATATTCCATATGCTGATGTCTGATTTTTAAAAATGTTACAGAGAATTATTCTTGGCCTAAAAATGTAATATTTTCAAGCATGAAGCTTGAGTTTGTCATGTGAATTACACCTGTACTAGTCAGGGAGTTGTAAAAGCAGAATGTCTGTAATTACAAAAATCTTGAACAGCTTGTTAAAATAAAAAGTAAAAATTAAAACCTTTAATTACACAACTATTTAACAATCCATTTTGATTTCATTCAAAATTGTAATAAGAAATTTTAGCTCACTGAACGCAAAAAACAGAAACAAATTAACTATTTAATTGTGAGATAAAGAGTCCTTTGGGTAAAAAAAAAAATTTTTTAAAATGAATATTAAAAATGTTTCCCTGACCCAGCAGGGGAGTTCAGCTGAATGAATGAATGAAATTCATCATTACACAATACAACACAGTGCACTTTTTCTAGCCACGCCCACTTACAGAACATCATGACACTTCTCAAATCTATCGATTCGGCAGGAATTCATTTTAAACGGTATATAACCAAGAATAACACAACAGTTATGAGGTAAAATAAATGTGGTCATGTTTTATGCATAAACTTTATGCTGTGAGACACTTAAATTAGCTACTATCTTAAAATAAGCAAACTGTTTACACACAGCACATACATACGCATTTGGGAAAAAAAAATTCTGAATGCTGATTATAAATAAAACAATTTTTGTGTAATATATACTTCTTTCTAATAACAGTACCTGTATGAAGCTATAAAAGCTAATACTGCGTGGTAGGCTAGGAATTATGATCTGTCTTCATGAGCTGTAAGAAAAGGTTTTAAATATTCAAGTTTCAGCTTTATCAGGATATAGAATCAGTATCGCCAAAGACAAAAATGGAAGTGGACATCATATACAGAAAATTCTGCCTCTTAAAATAAAAATAACAATAAAACCACAAGTCAGAAAGGTAACACTTTTGGGCAAGAATGCAAAAATGTGAAGAAATTCTCATACTCAACATTGAAATGTTTTCATTTTTACCTCATATATATATATATATATATATATATATATACGTGAATAAATACATATATAGAGACCATTGGCAGTTTTATGTTACATGAATGTTACAGCTTTGAGAATTAAAATAGGTTTCTGGTCAAAATTTTGACGTATTGCTAATCTATAAAAACAGATAAACAGCCTGGTCAATAAGCTCAGCATCTCTTCTGACCAGAAGAAAGCTGAAATAAAACAAGTAGCTTGAAAAGTATACGGAAAAGTAAAAACGTAACGTGATTGTCACTCAATGCACACAAACGTACCTCATAATCCAAACCTAATATATAACATATAATAATATCAAATTATATACAGTAAACTGAACACTGTATGTGCGTTCCTAAATTCTACACAGACATGATAATTCTTACCTAAATTCTGAACATATTTTAACTTATTATTGACAAAATCTAGCTAGTCATCTGCTGTTATGAAGGTATTATGATAAATTGAGCTAAAAGTAATCAATTAACTTATTAGAAACATTACACAAGCCTGAAGCTGCACATCAGCTGAAATTTGTAGCATGAAATGTCAACATCACAAATAAGAAAGATTTCTGTAAATTTTGAGCTAAAGTAAGTATATGAGGCAGTATATGCTTGTTGTACACAAGAATTATGTTGCATTATGGGTAATAATTACATAGTGTCCACTATCCAGGGAACAAAATTCATCCAGTGAGAATTGGGAAAGTACAAAATTTATAGTTCACTACGTAGTGAACAGGGAACAAATTCGGACGTGTGCTACCATTTGAAATGAAATTTACGGGAAATGAAATTTATGCAGATTTATTTGGGATGGAGAGATACCTCAATTAAATAATGTTCCACTATGGTGACTGTAACTATAAACGGATAAAAAGCATGATATGTCTTTGTTAAATAAATGCGAAATTCAAACTGACGACAGATTGCTGTGGTTATAAAACACTTCAGGGTGTGCTGTTATTGGAAAATAATCAACGCAACTTCAGGGTGGTTACAGTGACTCCACTTCATCACGCCACACCATCGTTGATTATTTTCCTGCTACAGCACAGCGCAGAGTGTTTTATTCCTTACCTGTACAGCTAAATACTGGTTTTAAACAATATATTCTCACCAAAATAGAGCACATTTTTGTATTAGTTTTGGATCGTACTAAACATAGTGTATGTTTTTGCAAATTCATTTTAGAACATTTTCTAAAATTTGTACTTAAACACAACAAATCTTAACACATTTTAGACAAATATATACAAACTTTAACTATAAAACCTCTCAACAGCTAACTGGATTTAGCCGGATTCTCTAGCAAGAGAATAAAAAAATGCTAATACTGTTCATAACGAAAACCTCCAGTTAGCATTGTGCTAAAGACTTAGTGCTAATCGGTAGGTGTTCGAGTTTATTCATCATTATACATTCGTCTACTTTTCTTCGAACAGGTCATACCGACAGAAACAAAATCGTAAATCATCAATAAATAAGAGGTACATTCCTTAGGAGTTAGTTAGCAAATAGTGCAAATGGTGGAATACTTTTTTCCCTGTTTGCGTATCTTTTTAAAAAAAAATTTTTTTTTTTTACATTAGCATAAGATCCATTACTAAACACTTGTAACTCTGTGTTTGTTCGTTCAGCACTTGATAGGTGTGTGTGGAGTGTGATGGAGGAATATAAAGATCTTGAGGTGATGAAGATCTTGATATTTCTCCATCACACTCCACCTCTCTTGTATTGAAAGTATAGCGTTAGTTTAGGAGCATTCCTGACTTTGAGGTCATTGCTAAACATTCAAAAGACTTGTTTTTTTTTTTTTTTTTTGCATAGATACGTATAACTCTGTCCTATCTTCCTGCAGTTCCTCTCTTTAGGCAGATGCGGGCTGGCCGTGGACTCTGAAGCGATACACACAGGTGTACTCAGGGTGACCCCAGTTACTGAGGATCCTCAACTCCACCAGCCCATACACCTCGCGCTGAGAGTGCTGAAAAACACAACCATCCACCAAGGTCCAAATATTCACTACCATCTTATCACAAACTCATACACATTCGTTTATTCTCAATATTTCACACATTATTTAAAGCTNGTTGTTTTCAACTGAACTCCTAATAATTCAAGTACACATTGTTTGAAAACTGAGACATCAACACTGTAGCTGTTTGAGAATCCCAGACATCGCAACGCTACTCAAAACAACTGAGTTTTCTTCTTTTTTTTTTTTTCAATAGTGTTGTTTTTCCCATTCACTCTTCCTCACCTGCGCTTCGAAGGTCTGGATAGATTCCCCGTCCTGGTCGTAAACGAACGTCCCGAGAAGTTTCCCTTCCTTGTTCTCCTCATTGATCATTCCCTAGAAGAACAGGCAAATAATACATGTAACAATCGAACAAACTGGAAAGTTTAAAGAAAAAAAAACATGCTGCGTAATGAGACGTAAGAACTCAGAGCAGAATTCACAGGTTTATATTAACGCGTGTTTTATTAGTGTGTTTTTTTAATCGCTAACGTGTTTGTTTGGACTCACGTAAACGGCGAAGTCTTTCGGAGCGCTGTCGATGTGTCCGGTGGGTGAGAGAACTCGGGGCAGGTGCTCCAAGGTGACGTGAGTGATTTGTACAGGGTGAGACAGAGCGATGACCACGAAACCTTCGGAACCACGAAATGGCCAGCACTTACCGGGGTAGAGCTCAGGCTGTGGTCACACACACACACACACACACACACACACACACACACACACACACACACACACACAAAAGAGTATAATGGCTTTACTGTTACTGTAAAGGTTTCTGCATTCTGAAAGTATTTGTATGTTAACTACTGGTCTTTACAAGTATAATAAGATATAACTGAGCATGTGCGTTTGTGTGTGCGTGTGTGCGCGCGCGTGTGTGTGTGTGTGCGCGTGTGTGTGTGAGAGTGTTACCTGTATAACAGTGCGAGGGCTTTCAGACGGATACCACAGAGGAAATCCAAACAGGCTGATACAGGCTGATTTGGTGTAATACGTCTCTGAGCAGCGAGTGTTTACCACACTGGCACCTACACACACACACACACACACACACACACACACACACACAAACATACAGGAACCTTAAGCAACATCAAAATGAAACACTGGGATAAAAGAAGCAGTTCAAAACAAAAGATCAAATAAAAAACATACAGTTGGATGTTGAGTGTTTAATATCTGGGATATTTTTTTTTTTGCTTTGTTTTGTCTGTTTTTTCTTCTTGTTTTGCTAATCGTGTGTTTCAAACACACCTGGGTTTTTAGACGCAAATTATTTTCAGTTTCAGGTCAATTATTTTGTTTCTTGCCTTTCATACACTTGAAGATTAGGTTGTATGTGTAGGTTTTAAGCTCTGCCAATAGATGAGCTCTGTAACAAAAATGATATAATTTCTAAATAATACAGTTATTATCCTGCACACTGAGTTAGGAGAACTCTTATTCTGTAATGCGTCATGACACCTTGTGAATTTGGTCACTCTGCCCAATGCTAGTCTTTGAACTAGCATGACGCTAGCTGTTGTACTCGATTTTCAGCCCTTGAACTATGGACACTTTATGCTAGCTTTGTAATGTGTGTAGATAAGCTCAATGCCTGCCTAAACAATTTATCACCTTCTTTTTTACATATAGCTATAGATATCTGATATCACTCCAGATAACTGCTCTTTTTTTAGCTATCTGGAATGTGTAGAAGTGATTTCACCCCTGGATTTGTTTGTGTAGGGAGAACGGGAAGACTCTTGTTTGGAATAGAGAAGGCGCAACAATCTTAGATAGTGTTTATAGTTTTGTTTTTTAAATTGGCAACAAATCTGTTCTCTTTGATTCATTTTACATCCCTCGCTTCCCTCACACAAGACACAAATTTACTTTTTTTTTTAAACTATGACTGCATTGACGAATGCGTTTCACATTACATTCGCTAGTTGGTTTGTTTTGTTTTCTCAAACGAATCGCACCAAAGAAGAAATCGCGCCAGTGCTCGAGTCACACAGTTTGAGGGATCGAGTCACACACACCCTTAGGTAGCGAATGTAATGTGAAACACGTTACCCTTAGGTGTGTGTGTCCAAAAACATGCAACTTCATCTATTAACAAAGTCTTTATTTTGAATGTGCAGAACCCAACTCTGAATACAAGGAACTTTCCCACTGGAAATACTGCCATCATTTTTGGACTTAATTCACAGACTCTGAATATGTTTTTCGCTCAGCTGAAACGGTGGTATGTTTCATCTACACTAAAAATCATTATGTAGCAGCATTCTTAAGTAACATAGAGCTTTATTAAGAAGCCTATTCGTCAGATGAAATAATGTAAAGAAAGAAAATGAGATCTGTAAATATAGCACCTAATAAGCAGCTAATGTTACTTTGTAATGTATTATACTGTATTTATTACTCATGTGTACACTAGCTATGTACACTAGATATGGTTTTTTAGCTATTAATGTCTAATATGTGACCTCATACTAAAATGATGCTTAGAATAATATTGAATCTCAAAAGAGAAAAAAAAGTAAAAGTAATGGAGGAAACAGAACAAACACCTTTTTTTTGTTGTTGTTGTTTCAGGTTTACAAACACCTTAACTTCAGCGTAAGGATTAATACGCTACCTGAAG
>JAKKZN010000025.1:14721945-14726258 GCA_033441825.1 Pangasius elongatus
CACACACAGCTTACCTGCTGAGCAGAGAAACATCAAGCAGAGACATTCCAGACGTTATACTGTACCACGCCACACCTAGCCAGAAATACAACACCGCAAAGGCACGGGCTAAAAACAAGTAAATAAAGCACGTTAGAGATTTACTGAGGTGTGAGGAATAAATTCGAGCGTGTGTATGATAGGAATCTCACACCTGGGGCGGTCAGTGTGTCTCGGCGTCCCATCGCCCCTTCTGATGGAGCGTGAGTAGAGCCTGGGGGGGAAAAAAACACACAGAATAAAGCTGACTGAAATAAAAGGATGAAGTGATAGAAATTTTATTTGATTGCTTAATTAATTATTTATAAATTTACTAAAATAAAATAACACACTCATGAGTACAACGTTTTAGGTGTGGTCCTCTGACAATAGATAATAAATAGGCAATAAATATATAAAAAAAGTAGCTAAGAAGTAAAAAAAAGTGAGTAAATAAATAAATAAACTATATTAGAAATACAGCTATGATTCACAGATGGCACTGGATCTTCAGAAATAAAATTGGCGAACATTTTAGTGTTATTGCGACCTACAGCATCCACTGCCTGTCGTAAGTTTACATCATCCTCATCCTCAACCCTGAGCCACACACACCAGTGATCAAGGGGAAGTGAACAGACAGCCAGACAGGAAACAGGAAGATGCTGTGGTTAAGCTGAGAGAATAACCTAACAACTGCGCACACACTGAGCTCATTTCATACGTATGTAGAAATATGAATCATCAGACTGCAGCAGATGTAATAACACACGCCTGCCTCTACACATACACCATATACTTGTCTGATTCCTTAATTAATTCATTCATTTCGTTACAGACTATACTCAATTTCTTGCACATACAAAACTGTTTTTTTTTTCCCCCATACACACCGGGGGTTGTGCTGTGTGTGCCGCTGCTCCGGCCATATCCTTCCTCTGCTGAGGAATATCCTGAGGAGAAACCTGATGGATCCATCTGAATCGGAGTGCTTGGGGCTGAAGCGGTCAAAGGGGTCACGGTGCTGCTCGGAGTCCGAAAAGCAGAACTCTTCCTCGCTGGTGACACAAAAACAAGACAATTACACAAAATAATAATAATAATAATCATCATCATCATATTAGAGACAATGTATGATTTTTTTTTTACCAGAGAACAAAAACATTGAATAAAATAATACTTCTATTGTACATGCAATAACTATAAACCTTGATGTAATTAACTAGAAGAAAGCAAACAAATGATGTCATGTGATATCATCAGAACTGACCCGTGGGGAACTCGCTGGTGCTCGGACTCTGGGATTTGCTCACATTGCTGCCACTGCTGGAGTTGGGAGAAGCCCCGCCCCCTTTGCGCGGTCCTGTTTTCCTCTTGAAGACCCTGGAAAATAAGTAGATGCGTACAGAACAGGACGCATTGCTTACTGAGACAATACACATGCGCTCTTAAGGCACGCGCCTACCTCACAGAATTCTCTCTGTAAGAGATTGGTCCTACAGATCCGGTAGAGCTGGTGCTCGCTGTGTCATCATCGTGCGGGTAGTATTTGTTCGACACCAACCGTGCACTACGCCTCGACTCTGCGGGACGAGAGACACGGGAGCATGGTTAATTCTTCATCACATAAGATACTCACAAGACAAAAACTAAATCGCAAATATCAGCTATAACGTGAAACGAAATAAGGAAATATTTGACCTAAATTGTGCTTAAGACCAACAGGACCACCCTTTGTTTTCAAATAACTCCATTTTCAAAGTTCAAACTAAACAAACAGACATTTTTCTTTTTCTTTCCCTTTTGCATAGCGAACAAGGTCACCGAGGTGCGCACGCATTTCTGTTGTATAAACATTATCCTCCATGATCCCCACTTGATACATCGTTCAACAGACACATCATAGACAAGGATAACATTTTTTATGTAACCATTTCTTCTTTCACACTGCAAAAATGACATCTTAGCTAACCCTAACCCTAACCCTAGATTACAATAAACCTAATATAAGATTTTTAACTATTTCTACATGTTTACTAATTTCTAGCTTTAATTTTTAATTTCTTTTTATATTGGCAGAAAATGTTAGAAAAACTTTTCTAGAAATAAATGCTTAAAATTAGCAGAATTATCTCACAATTTCAAGTTTGAAATGAGAAAAAAATGTCAAGAAATAGTTTTCATGATCTTAATACTTAGTTTATTGTAATCTTATAATAGGAAATACTAGATAAATCTGACTGTATTCAAGATGTTTCTACTTGCTAAGATGTCACTTTTTAGAATTCTGTATAATTATGTAATAATTCAGGGGTTACAATCGCACCGAAGGTCGCACCCACGTTTCTCACAATCTTGCTAACAGAAATATCAAAATAAAATATAAAATCAAATGGGACCAAAACAAACCACATTTGTTAAACATTCTGTTAGTCTACTAGGCTAATTTTATCACTAAATTATGTAAAATCTGGTAATCTATTAATTTATTATAATTAATTAATTAATAAGTAAAAATGCCAAATATTTATTTCATCATACACAATAGCTGAAGTCTGACTCAGTGGAAACAGAGTACTAAAATATAGCATCACACCTACCCACACACACACACACACACACACACACACACCATAATGTTTTGTTGTCAGGGACAACGCTGAGCCTCACAAAACAACCGAGGGGGATTTTATTGCTAACACCAATCAAACCAGTATAAAAATAGCTATAACTAAAAGAAAAATAAGATGAATTAATTAAAACACCTTCAATAATCTTTCTTAAGGCTCTCTAAAGCATAATCCTACAGTTAATCCTAATCCTGTTACCTCTGGCTAATCAGAACTCCATGTTGCGTTTTGCTAGCAACAGATTAGCCGATAGCAGAATGGCTGAGGTAAAATGACAAGAAGAATTATATATATTTTGACAAAACATGATAAATATGGTTCAGTTATTATATTCACTGTGATATTTAGCAAACCTTTAGTAACATATACGCCCAGTATAAGTAAGCATGCTTTGCTAGTTTAATGTCATTTTGTTTTCCAAAACTGTCCTTTTTCAAATGACATTAGTGAGCGTTGAGGTTCAGTTAAACATCGTTTCTATAATATCTGGGTGGCTTTTAGATATGTTGTGGCCAGGTGTGAAGAAAGACACAGCAATAATGCAAAACAAATAAGAAAAACTGACTTAATGCCAATTCAATTTCTGATCCTGCTAATAGGCTAAAGCAGGACTAATACTCAAACTACATGCTAATAGGCTAATTAACATTATCCAGCACACCACTGCAGTGTGTTCTCTCTCTCTCTCTCTCTCTCTCTCTCTCTCTGTGTGCGTGTGTGTGTGTGTGTGTGCTAAGCTGTTAAAGGCAAGACACGCTGCATGGCAATTCTCTCGCTTAATGCATTTAAAAACCAAACTATCATTTTTTAATTCATATTTTTGTCCACTAGCTGTGCTCCTCTTGAGTAAGTAGCAGCTGGGTTTATTCAAACCTCACACTCGTTTTTATAACACACACATGTACCCTGGTTTTCAGGCAGCTAACAAAAGTGGGAGCTGGAACCGTGAGGAAAAACTGTGAGGAAAAAAGACTAAAGAATTGGTGAAAGTATGGGTTAGTGAGTTTCAAAACCCCAGCTGTGTTTCTGTTTAAGTTGCGAGAAGCTAAAGTTGGTCTGTCTTTAAAAAAGAAAAAAGCATAATCGCATCATTTTCTATGTAAGGAATAAATCAACAAGCATTGTGCTGTTACAGGAAAGTAAATGATGTCATGAGATTGATTATTTTCCTATAGCAACACAAACCAGTGTTATTTCACCTACACCACAGCTATCTGCCATTGATCACCTTTTTAATTAAACAATATGTCTTTTTTTATCCATTTATAGTTATATTTAATGTCAGTTTGTTCCGATATCACTTACATTATGTTATGGATGTTCTGCCCTTATCATAAATACCATATATGCTAACACACACACACACACACACACACACACACACACACACACACACACACACACAATACTGTGTGAGAGAGAGAAAGACAGAGAGATACAATCAGACAGACACAGAGAGAGAGAGAGAGAGAGAGAGAGAGAGAGAGAGAGATACAATCAGACAGAAAAAGAGAGAGAGAGACAGAGAGAGAGGGATATAGAGGGAGACATAATAAAATAATAAAAACATTAAATTCTATGCCCACCTAAAATAAATAGTGATACAGAGACCCTCCATCACAAAGCCCAAGATACCAAGCACTAACCCCAGAGAGAAGTCCCTCA
>JAKKZN010000025.1:14726358-14741956 GCA_033441825.1 Pangasius elongatus
TACTGCTTGACTAAACACTAAAAGTTAAGACTTTTGAGATATTTCACATATAAGAAGTCGATCTGTAAAAATCTCACGTCAACTTTCCTGATTACACAGCTGTGTGTTAGCTTAGACTCACGGAGTGTTCATGCTAACTCTAAGAACTAGCAAGAGTGAGTTTCAGTATAATTTAAACACATGCCTCACCATATATTACATTATATACACGTGTATCTTTTTATACACCTATACAGTATGTATAACAGCAATTTCTTTAGCAGAATTAGTTTAGCATCATAGCGCTTTGTTTGACAGATTCAGCTCTTGCTAGCATTTGGTTCCAGTGTCTCATCCTCACGGTGAATGGTTTCAGACTGTAAGTGTGTGTGAGTGTGCTAGAGAGAGAGAGAGAGAGAGAGAGAGAGAGAGTCTGTGTGGGATGTTGTCCTTGGCTTCAGGACTCCAGGTTAGCAAGATTATGTTAGCATGCTAGTCAGCCCAGAGAGGCGCTAGCACCGTTGCACATATAGTCTCAGTTTGTACACTGGCCTGTTTCCCTTCATTCGTCATAACACTCTTTTTTTTTCTAGATGAGAAGAGTTTTTCTTTTTTTGGGGGGCTGAAAGGAGATAAAATGTGAAACACTTTCAGAGCTCTTACAGGATTTGGGGATTTATGGATGTGTAAGTGTCCTCCCTGCAGGTTCATCGCTCACTACCTCGCAGTGCGCTATGAAATACCGCTGCTGTGATCTTTATCTCTCTAATGCTGTTGCTACGATTCCTAACACACTCCGAGCCAAAAGCACACACACACACACACACACACACACACACACACACACACACACACACACACACACACACACACCTGAAACCAGACAGACCCATTTTTATAATTAGGGCTACATTTGATGTCTGTAAGATAGGATTATTTCTTTGAGGCACTTTTTTTTTTTATCAGTAGACATTTTTAAGTCTTATTACCATAAACCCTGATTATAGTCCTGCTTTTCGTTTCTTTTCCCCCACGTTCTTCCAAAACATTTTTTCCAATTAACTCTCACCACCCAGCTCTCACCCATCACGAAAGCTAACACATGCTTCCTCCAAGATACATCTTTTTGACATGCTGCGTTACAGGGCAGTGTAACATGCTCGGAGGAAAGCGCTATCTACCCTCTTCCACATACATGACCTCAGAGATGCCTACGATTGGCTAGTGTCGCTGTGATTGACAGGGAAGAGAGAGTATGCCCCTGTCTTGGATTCCTGGACATGGATGGCTGTGGCATCATCAGGATTCAAACTTACGATCTCCCGAGGATACGGCGAACACTTTTCTGTTGTAATATTGTAACATTTTCACGTCTTACCTGTGATCCAAGTAAAATCTGCCATCATAAGTCCAAAATAGCTTCTTATTTATATTGTGCCCTACACAGGGTGTAAAGTAGTGACCTTACCTAGTGAGGTAACCTTGTGTTTTTCTTGTATTCTCTATTTTCCTCTCTATTTTACTACATATTAAAGTATTGGCACCCTTGGCTTGGGTTCAACCTCCAGAGAAATAACTACTTTCACAGTTAAAGTTGTGTGACAGGAAGCCAGCATGCAGACAGTCTGAGTTTTTTTTAGGGTTCTGGAGTTATAAGCTCCTGCATGCAGCTGAAGAGATTTATACCAGTGAAGTAAATGACTGAAGTTCCATCAGCTGCCATGACGGACATTTCTGAAGTAGCAATTCAAATGCAATGTTAAAAAAATCCCAGTTGTTACTGGGCTACTCCTGTTTACATTTATAAACTGCATGACCCATTTTTTTTCTGGCTTGAATAGGAAGTGGCGTCCAACCACAATGCATTCTGGGTATGTTCTGTTCCTGAACTCTACACTGGTGTGGATTCGATCCCTCAGGCCTTGAGATGGTGACGGGGAGGAAATGGCGTGGGGAAGTCGACTGGAAAAGCGGTACACTAGTGCTTAACTCCACCCACAACAAGGATACACACTCACACACATGGACTATGCTACACAAATTGTTTGGACAGACACACACTTGTGCAGGACATACACAACTGGGAGGGACAGGACAGAAATAAATAAGGAGCCACCAGCCTGGAACTTTCTGTATACAGTCCAGAGAGAGAAACACAGAGAGACAGATAGTCAGAGACTCTGGGAGACAGAGGAGAGAGAGACACACAGACGCAGAGTGAGAGAGAGAGAGAGAGAGAGAGAGAGAGAGAGAGAGAGAGACAGACAGGTCTGGATTGTCCCCAAATGTGTCCCAATGGTCAGATCTCTTTTTGGGAGGGTCCATTCCACTACAGAATAGACCATTGTTAACCTCACAAAATTTCCACACACACACACACACACACACACACACACACACACACACACCCGTTGTGTCTGGTGGTGGGTATGCTAATGGAGGGACAATCATTTTCCACCTTCATTGTTCTCCTCAACTCTGTGTGTGTGTGTGTGTTTGGCATTAGATGTCTTTTGCTAATCATACAGACAGTAATTATGAGCAATTGGTGATAAGCTGTGTATCCTGAGCGTGTGTGTCATTGTTTGATCTCTAAATAATCTCGGCGTGTGTGTGTGTGTATATGTGCGTGAGTGTGTGTCGACTTAACCCTTCATCAAAGCTGCCTTTGTCTCTGTAGACCCAAACCTGCACCCAGCTGTATACACACACACACACACACACACACACACACACGCACACACCAGACTTTGAAGATTTTCCTTCATTACACTTACTTCATCCTGAGCATGTCTAATTGTGGGTTGTGTGACTGACGTGAGTTCTTTAACACCTGACCGTGACATAGATAGAGGAACACTTCATCCAGCTGTAGCGTTAGCATGCAGTTTCTATAGCCATCCATTCACTATCTATCTATTTATCCATCTATCATTCCATCCAGAGAATAATCCATTTCCTATCGGGAGTTCATGTGGCTAAAAGTTTTATTAAAGTTATATGAGCCTGAACATGCTAACACTGTTCATCCATCTAGCTAGGATACTGTCCAAGTTTAGCTAAAATGTCAAATTAAAATGCTGTGTGTGTGTGTGTCAGAATACGTTTAGCAGTTTGACGGATAACGCTAATGTGGCTAAATGATTAGCCGCATTGGGGAAATGAGAGGACAGTTAGCCGTCATGCTCTGTTAGCTTTCATTCATCGTTAGCCGTATTAGCATGCAGGATCGGACTACTCCTTTAACCCAGAGCACGGTTAGCTGCTATCCTCTATTAGCTGCAGTTTATCTTTAGCAGTATTAGACAAAACAGTCTGGACAGCGTTGACCGACTGTGGGAATTCGACCTCTTCTGATGTTGAAAAGCAGAAATCCATGGAATGTAAGAATTTAGGGATTTCCCATAATTCCCGGAGTTCAAAATGCCGTCCTGACAGATGCATTTATTCGCACAGCTGACGTCAGTCTCTTTGTGCAGCATTCTCAGTCTTCTCTGGCATTTCCACATCGTTCCATATTTGTCTAATAAAGGCCTTCCTGTGGTATGTGTGTGTGTGTGTGTGTGTGTGTGTGTGTGTGTGTGTGTGTGTTGGTTATCACAAGAGCGCGGTCTTGGCACTTCTATTTACCCGCTGACCTCTCGGAGCTAAACTAGTCCTGTGTGTGTGTGTGTGTGTGTGTGTGTGTGTGTGTGTGTGTGTGTGTGTGTGTGTGTGTGTGTGTATGGCAGCCTATTGTCTTGCAGCTTGTTATCATTGGACTGCAGTTTCCTCTGTTGGAAAGGAGAGAGAGAGAAACTTAATGCTGATAGAGGCCTAATTTAAGATATCAAGCCTCACACACACACACCCACACACACACACACACACACACACACACACACACACACACACGAGCTACACAAATAATCATTGAAATTGAAGATGCTTTTCATTTTTAAATCAATATATCCACCTTCCAGTGCATGTGTCTGAACCTGTGTGTCTCCAAATCCAGACGAGCACAGCAAACACACAAACACAAGACTTCTCCCTCTCACACACACATACACACACACACACACACACACACACACACACACACACACACACACACACACTACATGACCTCAGATGAGAGGAATGCGGTCTAAAATAGAGTGAGAGGCAAAGGACAGGGAGGGACGAAAGGCATGAAGTGAGAGTGCAAGGGGAAAGAGTGAGAGAGCAGTGCTGACAGAGTGGAGAGAGAGAGCGCTCAAGTCCGTACTTAGAGTGTATACACACACACACACACACACACACACACACACTCTGAGTGCATCTCCATATTAATGAAACGGAAATCCTGTGTTCTTATGTTATTTTCAGTACCGTCTCGTTCACGTCCTCATAGTTGCTGTCTTAAGGTGGGTGCCATTACTTTTCAGCTCAAATGCTCTGAAGGTTATGTGAGCCATTAAACATCTAAAGGATCGATGATTGCTGGCGTCAGGACTCAGAACATAGCGAGAAGGCATTTGTTATCTGATGAAGGTTTTTTTTTTTTAAAAAGTGGCGCACAAACAGGGGCCGTTTATCAAAACATTGCATTTCATGACGAACATTCAACTCCGGAGCTAACTACTGTGCAACAGCGGACATCCTTTAATTATTTTTTTTCGGTTAGCTAGTTATCGCACTAGCTAAATGGCACACTATCTGAGTAGCAAATAGATTTAACTATGTACACCTAGCACACTTGGAAGAAAGCGCTATCTACCCTCTTCCACATACATGATCTCACAGATGCCCACAATTGGCTATTGTCACTGTGATTGTCAAGGGATGGAGAGTATGCTC
The DNA here is from genome assembly GCA_033441825.1 of Pangasius elongatus. Classification (NCBI taxonomy): domain Eukaryota; kingdom Metazoa; phylum Chordata; class Actinopteri; order Siluriformes; family Pangasiidae; genus Pangasius; species Pangasius elongatus. The sequence continues at coordinate 14,731,159 of JAKKZN010000025.1, forward strand.
CTCCCACCGAGAAAGCACATCCGGTTATGCTCTCTTGGACGCCCGACCATGGATGGCTATGACATCATCAGGATTCGAACTTGCAGTCTCTGGACGACAAGCATCCTAATTTTTCCAAGTGACCTGTATCATGGGGTCAACAATTCCAAAGTTTAAAGTTAAACTGCATAATCTCTCATATAAAATTACCACTAGCCTTTTTTTCAACTTTTAGGCTAGAAAAAAATACTGGTTTATTTGCACAACATAGTAGTTAATAAGTTACCAGGCTTGGTATCAAGCTTGCTAGCAAACAAGGCTGCTGGTTTAACTTACACAATATAATCCTTAGTTTAAAATTTCCTCTTTCGGGTGCTGGTTTAAATATATAATAATTCACCTTGGCTAGCTAGCTTACCCGGAAACTAGCATACTGGTTTAGACCACGTCATAAAATAGTGTAATATTAATAAACCAGTTATCAGCTACTACTACCGAAGTAACTTTAAATTTAGGAAAGTGATCTACTTAACTGGCTCATGTTAACGCAGCACTAGTGCTACATCAAGCTGAAGATGTGAAAATAAAAGATCGTGGTGATGTCACGTGACCAAGTTCAAAATTAGATGATTGAAGCTAACTTAAGATTGAGCCAATAACGTGTCTAACGAGGCCGTGTTAAAAACTAGCTAGATTTTTTTTCTTCCGAACTCTGTGTACTGTGCTCGAATGAGTTCATAATTCAGAACTTTAATTTGTTTACTAGACTTCTCTGTAGGAGAACAGAGAACGCCCCCTCAAATTCCTACTCGTAAAGTTAGGGATATCTCAACTCAGCACATGAAGTCAAATCAACATGGCCGCTTACAGCAGTTATGCTGCATATACCAGTATTTACATCACTCGTGGTTAACGGAGGTCGGAAAAAATGACGCAATTCTGAGTTCCGACATCTAACTTCTGACCCAAGTTGAATGCAACTTGATAACTAGCTAGCTAGCTAGAGTTAGTATTGCGGTAACTTCAGCTGTAACATATACAACACTTAGTAGAGATTTTAGACACTTTTACTGTTCCAGTTTACGTTTGTTTGTAAACAACTTCATCTAGTACTTTTGCTAGAACAATTCTCAGTGTCTCCTGGGAAAAGTCTGCTCTTTAAACCTCTTTAAACACTGATGTTGATTCAATCCCTCAGGCCTGTAAGGGCTAATCTGAGAATCTTCACTTGAGCCAGTAAAGTTGTGTAAGATGGTGATGGGGATTCCCTTCGAGGGGGAATGGCAAAAGATGAGGGTGTGTTAAAAATAGTGTTGGAACGTAGTGTCTCGCCCTCTCTCTCTCTCTCTCTCGCCCTCTCTCTCTCTCTCTCTCGCCCTCTCCCTCTGAGCAGTCCGGGACCGGCGCTTCAGCTAGACATGGCTCTCTGATGTCATCAGCTGTGAATCACCGGCATCCCCAAGCTTATCTGCTAAGACAGACCACTTAGTCACTGGGTTTAAGAGTGAGTGTGTGTAAGGGTGTAAGCATGTTTGTTTTTATCATATATTAACCTGCCTACAATCCTATGACTGGAAGGTGGAATTCCTTATCAGTGACATTATCAGACTGCAGGTGTGTGTGTGTGTGTGTGTGTGTGTTTTCTGTCAGGATGTTTTTGAGCCTTAGTTACTGCATGTAAAATATTTAAGCAACAAGACAGAACACGATTTCAGCTTTAAGCCTTAAATTTCATATAATAATACTTTAAACACTGACCAAAATCAAATTTCAAATATCTTTAGGTTTAAATTATCACACGTGTACATGTGATTTGGGTTTTTACATTAATTGAAGTTCTAAGCTATGGCTGATTAGTATACATATTAGAATGTCCAGCATTTTAAAAAGCATTTCAAACACTAGACCACATCATCTCTATGTAATGGTAATTTGTGCTTTAGCCTGTTTATTATTGTGCTAGCTTAATATGCCATAAAGCTGGCCACTGAGGCACCTGATATCTATTGCTGACTTCTGGCTAGGAAATATAAAAGAAAATGCTCCCTCAACTTGTAATTCCTACTTGGGAATGTGTCCTCAAGCCCAAGTTTATTATATTTACCACTAGACAAAGCATGTTTTTACCAAATTGCGTCAGATTTTTTATTTTTGCGCTGCAATCTCTTGTGCTTCAGGATGGACATTTTAAGCTGGAAATATTGCTAAGGAAGCAGAAAATAGTTCTTTTAATGCTCTACTAACCTCTAACAAAGGGTTTAAGCTTTATGGTTCTCTTAGACCCAAAACGTTTGAACTCTCTTGAGGAAAATGTTTTGATGGAGACTACAAAGCACTTATGTAAACCCAAGTGAACAGTACAAGACTTTCAAAACCTCAGAAACGCTGACACTACAAGACTTTCTCATCAAAAGAAACGCAAGAGCTGTCTATCATGGGAAATTCTGTCTTTGTGACTATTTTGTTGGGAAACAAGAAAAAGAGAAATAAAAGAAAATATGGAGGAAGGAATTTTTTTGAGAGCCAGACAGCTGTCTGTTCTGCAAAGAGAACTGGAGGTGTCATGAAAAGAAACAGCTATATACTGTGCTGTGGCAGAAAGCATGTCACGTTTGGTTTTATTTTTGCTGTTCCTAACAACCATTTGAGTCTGACATGACAAATTATTTTGATATTATTATGCTTACAATATGTTCACACAAATAGATGGGTGGAAAACTGGCTTCAGGGAACTGCTGCGCGTGACAGCAGAAGAATTTTATTCCTCTTGTGCTCTTGTTAACTCTTTCTCATCGCTGTTTTTGCTATTAATTAGAGGGGTTTCACAGTACATGGTACATCGCAGAGAAAATCGAACGTGCTTGATGTTTGATGTTGGACCCTCGGCGGTTGCTCGCAGACTGAGACTAAGAGACAGAGGAAGATAAATATCAATGCTAAATAAATGAATGACATAATGGAAGACTCTGTCATTCACATAGGAAAATAAAATACCCATTTACACTTACACCCCTGACCCCCCCCCCCCACACACACACACACAAGCACACACACACGCACAAATACTGAAGTTAAAATTGCCACGCTTGTTTTGAGTTTAATGGAGATGAAGCGTGTCTTTGCATGTTTAGGATTAGTTTATTTGTGGGTGTGTGGATGTATAGGTGAGAATGCGTGTAACATTTTTTTTTATACTTGTGAATGACATAGTCTCTTCCATCATGTCACTGCTTGACGTCTTTGTGTGTGTGCGTGTGTGTGTGTGTTGGGGGGGCATGAAAATAGGAAAATATGCCTTCATCGAACATCTGTGAGATTCTGAGCTGTCTTTTCCTTTTGTTCATCTCACAATCTGGCCACACACACACACACAGAAAGAGAGAGATACACAATTTCCATAAAATAGACAAAGGCTTTGTTTGACACTGTATGTGTGTATGTGTGTGTTTGTGTGTGTGGCGTGAGAGAGAATGTAGCTAGGGCCAGTCGCAGGCCAGCAACGACCCCAAGCACACTCAGAGCCTCAATGCTGGCATTGATGAGTGAAAGGGAAAGAGAGAGAGAGAGAGAGAGAGAGAGAGAGAGAGAGAGAGAGAGAGAAAAGGATGGACAGACTTATGAAAGTTTATCAGACATGCAGTCATGGGTGGCTATAGTGAGTCATCACCAACACAGCACCATGACTTGTCCTCCTATTTTGTGTGTGTTTGTGTATGTGTGTGTGTGTGTGTGTGTATGTGTGTGTGTCACTGCTTCCCTTTGATCAGTCTTATAGTTACACAAGGAGCATGAACATTTCAGATCTGTCCTTGGTGAAATGTGAAGATACACACCTTAAAGGAGAAGAACAGCCAAAACTAACATAAACTAATACACGATTTTCTATTTACCGTAAAACTTAGTTGATCATTCGAGTCGGTACATGTACGGTTTAACAATCCAGCCTCCTATGCTGATTTCATGGAGGGGGGGCAGAGATGCCAATCAATTATGTTCTTTAAATATAATGACCTCGCCTGCTCTGGACAGCTCTGTGTTGCCAGGTCCTCGATTTTCCTGCCGGAGTTGTGCTGCCAAGGGAATCAGCAGTGGACAAATAACAGCTAGCTCACCAGGTGGGTAACTCGTAGCTAATGTAATGTAGTAATGTATGGCGAGCTAGCTAGCTAGTTAAGTGCATTAGTATGGACTAAAGGAGGCAAACGTGTATGTGATCATTATTTGAATTTAAGAAATTTTCTAACGTAGGTCATCATGTTTGCACTTTTGGGAAAAAGTCAGCAAGTCGTTGGCCAACATTTTGAAAAAATACTAGAGCAGTGTCATTCAGTGTAAATTAAGGAGAAAAAAAAACAACTCAGCTCAACTATAACTGGACTTTGAATACACTTGATCTAGGTTTGACCCCTTAATCAGGGAAACCCCTGCTACATTAGGACACAGTGGAGTGGCAACCCCCCCATTTAGGAGCTGGAACGCATGTATATGTAATAATTTGCATATGAGGTTGTGATTGGTCCCAAGAAGTGGAGCATGTTTTATTACATCACAAACTGTTTCTGTTTTTGTCCTGTTTACAAAGTCAACCCAAGCACAAATCTATATAATCATAAAATCAGTATCCAATACAAGTTAAACGTTTAAACTTCATGTTATTTATTATATCAGCTTGACGTTAATATAACATTCAAATTTACTAATATACAAGCATGTTTATGATGCTACACCATCCTTCCTGGGACTTCAATTATTCAAATAACTCAATTCTCATTAATGAAAGCAACTGCAAAAATACATAAATACATCTTCCAAACCTAAACGTTTTCGTGACTTTGAAGTGACCCCTTCCACAGGTCTGAACGTATCGGTCCTTATCACTCCCTCCTTCATCTCCCTCCATTGACTCTGTGATTGCTACATTCACTCTCACTGTAAGAGAAAGCGCTTATCAGAGAGCAGCGTGTTAGAGCAAAGCACACACAAACACTTACTGTACACACACACACACACACAGTCCTTGTGTAATCCTTGTGTTGTTATAATCATGGGGACCAAATGGCACAAGTGGAGACCTCACACACACACACACACACACACACACACACACCGGAACGTTCATTGTGATTCATCATGAGCTCCTTGCTATTGAATGCCTTTTTCTTATGGGGACCGGAATTTCGCCTGCACACCAATATGCCAGTATTCTTGTAAGATTATTCAAGTTGTGCTGCGGTCCCCAGAAAGAGAAGAATACAATCTCAAACACTTACACACATAGTGTAGAAGATCCAATCAGCAGCTGCTGGAGGTCACGGGTAAATGAGAGAAGCATGAGGGTAGAAGGACAACAGCAGCGTAAGGACATTATTGGCCTTAAAAAAAAATATATTTTTTTTTCCCAATCCAGTGACATCTGGCTCTGAAAAGTTACTTGGCTACAGCATTCAAAGGTTTATTTTTCTCATTGAATACAGCCACACAGAAAGTGTGAAAAGTTAAGGAGATTGCAAATGTTAAGATCCTGAAGCTCATAACCTAGAAAAGTGTACAAAAGATATCAAACGCGCCATGGCCTGTGGGCGGAGCATCTGACACTGAGACTGCGAGACTACTGCAAGCTTGTGTCTGTTCATGACATCCCCAGTGTTTTGTTGTTTTCTCCAAAAATGTTCTGCACTAGCGTTCAGTACACAGCTAAGAAACTAAGCTTAATGCACTTCATCAGTCATTTACGATCTTGTCTGTAAACTACAAGCTATTAAGCATTTAGCTAAACTCCAACCTGAAGTTTCTTTTATACAAATCAGCTGCCCCTTGTGGTCCAAACCAGTATAACATGCAGTCATCCGGTCCCATGTAGGGTAAGAAGAAAAACAAATAATAGCTTGTGGAGGAACTATTTTTATGGCTGGAAATAATTTTTCAGCTGCTTTTGTTTGTGTTTGACAAACACTTTGGTTCAAGAGCACAATTATTTTATTTAATTTTTTCTTTTATTTAATTTTTAACTTCATTGTGTACACACTGTTTTTTTTTAAATCAGATTATTCTGTACATGTAAATGCAGTTATTACCTCAAATTCCCTTTCATAAACAAGCTAATCAGAGAACGAGAGGTCAGCCGGTGTTACTCTCTTGTGCTACATTCGCTTGCAGAGGTGAAGTGTTGGTATGGGGCAGGTTGCGTCATCATCTCGGAAACTGTTAACATTCACAAAAATCAGCAGGACCAGCATATCGTTTCAGCTTTTATTTTGCCCATGAGCATATTTGAAATGGTTGATCTCAGCTGTAATCTTTTGGGAAACTTTCAGTCTGGTATCCACCCGTTTTTGTGTCCTAACATGACAGACGCGCCATCACACGTAACTCCAATGAGGCATCTGGCAAGGAACGTTTGTTGCTGCTGACAATAAACTGCACCCGATGCCCGCAGCAATCAAATGATCTAGTTTAACCACGTCAACAAAAGCACAGCTCCCAGCTATATAAAACTATACAACCACAGTCAAAGCTTGCCACAAGGCCTGATGAGAATACAGTGTTTATAATAAACATCCAGGAAAGACTGAATAAAAAAAAAAGTATTAAAACGCTACTCAAAAACCAGCAGAACTCACTGTCTGTTGGGCGGGGCTTAATATTCTAATGAGCGGTCTCGATTGACAGCCCCGTCTGAGACTCCCAGCCTGTTACACCACTCCATCAACTGAACGATAAGACTCAAGCGAAAATCAAAACTGTTCAACTTTCATTTGCTAGGTTAGCTTTCACGCCTCACAATAGCTTTCCATCGCTAAGTTAGCTTTCACTCGCTAGGACAACCTTCATTTGGTGGGTCACTTTTCACAGGCTAGTTTAGCTTTCACTTACTAGGTTACTTTTAACTCACTAGATTAGCTTTCATTTGCTAGGACAATCTTCATTTGCTAGGTTACATTTAACTCACTATATTAGCTTTCACTCGCAAGATTAGCATTCACTCAGTAGGTTAGCTTTAATTTGCTAGGATAGTTTTTCACTCACTAGGTTAGCTTTTACCCACTAGGATAGTTTTCAATTGCAAAGTTAGTTTTCATTCTCTAAGATAGCCTTCATTTGAATGTTACTTTTCATATGCTAGGTTAGCTTTCACTCATTAGGATAGCTTTCACTTGCTAGGTTAGCTTTCACTAGCTAGGACAGCTTTCATTCACTAAGACCTTTCAATTTCCTGATTAGCTTTCACTTGCTAGGTTAGCTAATGAATTGAGTTAATAAGAGAAGTTTCTAGAAACCTTACCTCAGATTAGTTCCACTCACTTTGTAGACACTGACATCAATTATTAATATTTTTTTTCTCCTCTGCATATTCTACTCCACAGGAACAACACTAACCTCATTAGAAAAATCTAATTATGTCTAACTTTCCTGAGAAAGAAACAGAGAGCGAGAGAGAGAGAGAGAGAGAGAGAGAGAGAGAGAGAGGTAAATGGTTAATATTGAATCATGGCAGTGGATCCAGAACAGGAAGACACCTGGGAATCAAAGCACAAACAATAACACCAACAATGTCACAGGAAGTGCTAATGCTAAAGACATGTGGTGTGTGTGTGTGTGTGTGTGTGTGTGTGTACTGGTATTGGCGGAACTCCATATTTGTTCAGCCGTGTAGATCAGATACATGTTTAATTTGTGTGGGAGGCTGTGTGGGAGGCTGTGTGTGTGTGTGTGTGTGTGTGTGTGTGTGTGTGTTTCTTCCGTAGTTTCTTTCCTAAAACGGAAATCGGAAGATTTGTTAAGTGTGCTGACTGAGAGCAAAACAACAATTACAAAAAAAGCTCTCTCTCTCCATTTATTTTTCTTTCTCTATCTGGAACAATCTAAAGTTCTGAAACAGCATTCAGTCAGGTGTGTGTGTGTGTGTGTGTGTGTGTGTGTGTGTGTGTGTGTGTGTGTGTGTGTGTGTGCTTTCATTAGCTCTCAGGATCTTGATGCTCGGCTGATCCGATGTTCTCTCTCCCTCCGCCAGTCTTTCTTCAATTTACAGTATGTTAATGACACACAGCTTCCTGTACAGCGTTAATCACAGACAATCATTACCCAGAGAGAGAGAGAGACACAGTAATAAGTTTAGAAAGAGAGACAGAAAGACTGCAAGATACACTATCTATCTATCTATCTATCTATCTATCTATTTGTATGTCTGTCTATCTTTCTATTTCCCTTCACCTGTCTGTTTATCTTTCTTTCTGCTCCCTAATTAATGAACATTTTTCAGCAACGTGAGTCTTTATTGCCTGCCATAAGTTGTGTGTGTGCGTTTGTGTGTCTGTAATCCGTCATCACTGAGCATCTGTTGTTGCATAATGAATGTTTTACACACACACACACACACACACACACACACACACACACACACACACACACAAACAAACAACAGACACACACATTATTCACACAAGTACAGGGCAGATGAGGATACACCAATCAATAACACACAATTATCTTAGCGATGACACAAACACGTTCAGCAAGCTCACACTATCAGGCCTTCAACAATCCTTCACACACACACACACAATGTTATGTGTACTCAGCTTTGTGTAATAATTCTGTCAGTAAAGTCATTTACCCTCTTGACACACAACACACGTTAGTGGAACGGAAGCACTGTGTTTACACACACATACACACGCTAACACACACACTTGTGTTTATGCTAACTGACAAAGTGACATAACACTCAAGAAGAAATACAGTGAGAGCATGGCTGTTAGTGTGTGTGTGTGTGTGTGTATCTATTTATCTATCTATCTGTCTTGCTTATCTGTTTATGGATTGTACCATGCATGCGATTATGCACATGCAACACATTGGCAGTAAATGTTTGCTACATAAGGAATAAAACACTCTGTGCTGTGCAGTTATAGGAAAATAATCAATGACAGGTTGGTGTGATGCAGTGATGTTACTGTTAGCACCCTGAAGTTGATTATTCTCCTATAACAGCATGTCCAGGAGAGTTTTATTCCTCTTATACCACAGCAATTTTGTGATATATTTTATCCATTTATAGCTACTTATCTTTTGTGTAACATACCTGAAACAAGTTAGTTCCTTGTATCACTGTTACTAGTTTAAAGTGCTTGTTGCCATTTCTATTTTAATACATCAGGCCCTTTAAAGTTACAAATTTGGCATCAGAAATTGTGCAAAATGTTGCAAAAAGTAAATAAAGAATTTTATTTTTAGTGAGAAGATGTCTGATTTGTGATCAGTGAGTGGTGATATAAACGTACTGTAGCTTAGCTTGTGTGGATATAACAATAGCTTGGCCAGTTAAACCTACCAAAGTCAACCAGCAGTGAATTAAAAAGTAGGACACGGCCACAATAACCTAGTGTACTTGTTTGAAACAAGAAACAAGGTGAAAAATTGTTGCTGAGCACAATGCACACTAAGCCATTTTAGCCCGATCTCCCTGTCACAGATTTATTTCATGGATCTGCAGCAACCACAAGGCTCCACCCTCCACTATTTTCAAGCACGTTTAATATTCTTGGCAATCAGTGATGTAGTGTGAACCCCTCCACCTCAACAGAAGGAACAGTGATGAGAAACAGCCAATGAGAGCACAAGAGGAAATCAAATTCATCTTTTGTCACGCGCAGCAGATCCCTGAATCTGGTATTGTCATCCATCTATTTGTGTGGACAAAATGTAACCCCAACAATATTGCTTCTAGACGAAATGGTTTATCATGTCAGACCCAAATGGTCATTTGAAAAAGGAAACAACAAAAGGTAAAACAAACCCGACATGATTCCTGGGGGCGAACAATGTAAATTAACTATGCTTCTTTTCACTATACCTCTGGTTCTCTTTGCAGAACAGACAGGCCTCACTACTTACACCTCCCCAACCAATATTTCAGTGGCATTTTTCTCATATTTCTCTTTATTTCTAAAAGATAGATATGACAGACAGTCATTTATTTTTGTGATAAAACTGGATTTGAAGATTGTGTAGTGTATGAGCTTTGTCTACGAGCCTTCATGTGGTAGGCAAACAGTTATTTCCAAAAAAAAACCCCAAAAAACCCAGAGGTCAGTACAGCAATTCTGAGAAGTCATGCACTGTCATTAGTCTCAGCCTCAGCTTCTCCGCCTATGGGCCACTAAGTTTCTGTTAACTTGTGTACACTTTTCTGGCCTCAAGCTTCAGAATATTGAAGGGTTTGTCTTCCAGGTAAATCCTGACATAATTTTGTGGGTTTCTTTGTACGGGTTTCTAGCAAGAAAAAATTTTTGAGTCACTGCATTGAAAATAAGTAAATTAGGAAGTTTTCTTTAAAGCAGTTATTGGTGAGTAAATAAAATAATCTTGTGTGTTTGTATACAGGATACAAGAAAAGTTTTTTGTGAAAGTAGGCAATTTTTGGCTGTTTATTGACGAAATGCTAGAAGTCTGGCTTGTATGGCTAGGACACTAAACCATTCTGTCAAGCCAGGAAGAGCAAACATGTGCTGCTGTGTTCTGTACTCAGGCCAGGCCAGACCTCGGGGACGTACTGAGTCAGTCTCGGTTAATGAGCGTCTGAAAGAGGCTTTGATAGATACTGGACGCTCTCACACTCTAATCCTGGACGGTGAAATTTCCAGAGAGCAAAGGGAAAGTTAAATTCCCAGAGAACGTAACATGCATTAATAAATATGTTTGTACGAAATAAAGCAGATATAAACAAATTCCTCACTGAAATAAAGTGAAGTGAAGTGACTTTGTGGCCAAGTGTGGTGAGCCATACTCGGAATTTGTGCTCTGCATTTAACCCATCCAA
>JAKKZN010000025.1:14749923-14761279 GCA_033441825.1 Pangasius elongatus
ATGTCTTGCTTTTAACAAGTCCAAGATTTTCACATTCAAAGGGCTAAAATTTAACTACTGGAAACAGTTTTTTTCTCGCATTACTATGTCCTTTCCTGTTTAAGTGAAGTGCCTTTTTGTCCCCAACACTACTTCTATTTTTTTTTAAATTTTAAATTACCAATGTTTAATATTGACCTGCACCGTATCGCTAAGCAAACTGTCAATGTTTGCAATGTCAAAGAAGCCCAGCATTGTTAATACCTCATTACATTTGTGATTTCAAATTCAGTTGGAATGTCATTCGCTAATCTGTTGGAATATTTGGCCTGACAGCATTCATTATCCTATTCAATCCTGACCTTGACCTTGACCTTGACACTGACGTGAGAGCATCTTTGACATGAACCCTGACTATGTGAGATCTGATTACCTGCCTACATGTTTGAATATGACCACTCAAAGCCTCTGAATGTGTGTGTGTGTGTGTGTGTGTACACAGGTATGTAGCGTCCCCTCCCAGCTGTGTAGACTTCAACCCGAAACTCTGAAACCTGAATATAACCTCAGAATTCCTGAGCATGACCTCCAGTTAGCTGTGTACACACCTGATAAAGCTCAGGAGAGGAAGAGAAGCATGAAAAGCCCTGTACATACCTTTATTCGCATTCTCTGTTTCCCTAAAGCTGGGAAACGTGCACTTTGCAGCATGGCATTTGTGGCTCATGTGAATGTCAACTGGCACGAACTCACCAAGCTGTACTCAGATCACATCTGGTCAGTGGTTGGCATAAGGTGGTCCCTTTTTTTGGCTGGTGATGGGGGGTGGGGTGATTGGGCTCATTGTGCAAATGGGCTACAGTCACTAATTGTAAACTTACAAGGTGACCTATGAGCCTTTCTAGAATAGTCTGTCCACTTGGCAGCCATCTTGGCAACACTTCCAGGCAGAAAGACCAGGCTCTTATCTACTTGAATGAGGAGGGAGCCATAAACCAAAAATGCATCAACAAGATAACGTCTGAAACACAAATTTGAAATCATTGGTAAAAGCTGACAAAAATGGTGTTGCTTTTGGTTCCAGTAATATAAAAACTATTTTTCAGGTTGCTGCGTTTGAGAATGCCAACCATATTTACGCCTGTTTCTATGGTAACAGCAATTGTCAGCCCAGACAGTAGGCCAAATGGCTTTCGGGTCTCAGCATACGTGCACTACACAGGGCAAAACAATGGTGTCTACATATAGATGTCTATATATGGCCATTTAGGCTTCCTAAATCTTTCCTTTAGGTCCTGTGGCTTGGCTTTACTTCTGATTTCCATTATAGTTCACAAATATTCATCTCAGGGGGGATCTAGTCCAAAATGAAAGATCTGTTAGTAAGATATTAGCCAGGGTGCTGCCTTTAAATAGCTTATGTTTCAGAGAACAGGAGCTAGTTTTTTTGTTGTTGCCAGGGTAGTCATGAATTGTGACTGCTGCTTGGAGAGAAAATTAAAGCATAATGTGTCTGTTATGAGAATTTTAGTAACATTAATCAGAAATGTGTAAGAACTGTCGCTGAGAATCTGATAGGCCTGCTTCTTTTCTGTTTACATCTTCACCAACAAGGTGATTGGCTCTTTTTATCGTAGGGCGGGACTTACATAACAGCTGTCACGTTGGGCGCTATACACTGCTCCATTCATATTTCAAGCAGTGCTCTGTCTCTACTCCATACTGATGAAGTGGCCAATAAGTGGAGCCACAAGGCAGGTGGACCTTAAACAGTAACTGTGTACGTACATGTACTCTATATATGGGTTTTAATGCAAAAACACTGGCTCGGTTCTTTAGTTTCTCGGCAGCCAGTCATAAAGGTATGCCATTGCAGATAAAATATATACAAGACATCAGATCATGCCAAATCGAGTTGAACATCAGAAAGCCAGAATTCGCCCTGGCTTCGTGCTGATCCCAGGTTATAACATGCATATTTGGAAAATAGGTTTTGAAATCAAACCTTAGCATTCGAACAGCTGCCAAGATGAAATGAAAAGAGAGATAAAAAGGTGTAGGGGTTTCGTCCATAAGCCCTAAAGCTCTTCAAAGGCCTGGGGCTTCAAATCAAAGCATAAAGGGGGTTTTCTTTAAGTTGGCCGTCGTATCTGCGGGATTTGCCATCACATGTAGGAAATTTGTCAGCTGTGTGGGTGACACTGCGCTGATTAATTATTATTTTATTGTGAAAATATGCTTAAACAGGCCTCGAAAAGCAAATGAAGCTAAGTGTTACAAGTATGTCGATTTCAGAAGTACTGTGGTAAAAACTCCCATCTTGGGAGATTTTTCTACACTGCTTTAATGAATACATAAAAAACAAAAACCTTACAAGCTCTGCTACTGTACTTTGTGTTTTAAACTTGACAGAATGTGCTCATGTCAACATAAATGCCACAATGATTACTTACATAAGAGACCATTTTAAAGCCTTGTTTTTTTTAAAGATCTGCTTATAATAACAGAGAAATTACTGACTTACACTTGGTAGCTAGACCAGGTAATACGTCTAGCGGTTTTAGGTTCCCAGAACGATTTCTAGAAACCACTGGTTCCAAGAACATTCATTTTCTCATTTTCTCAACAGTGTTCTGAATTTTTTTGCTTAACATAATTGTAGTGATATCATTAGCTGGGACAGACAAAGAGAGGCAGAATTCAGCGTAGGTTCCACTGGTACTCCTGCTGGGACAAAACGGACTTATCTCTTATCTTGGTTTTATTTTTACATCACAAAAACCTGCAATTTTAACAGGGGTGTGTAGACTTTTTATATCCATTGTAGGCCGGAGCTCACAAAACAGTATCACTTCATATCGCCGTGTCACACGGTCTGTGTCACACCAGACACACAAACTCACACATGATGCTGCTGTACTATTTCGATATCTGTGCCTCGCCTCGTCTGTATTTATAGGAGCGATTGGTGAGTGGAAATTAGCATAGTGGTGTTGTATCTGGATGTGAAGTGTGTGTGTGTGTGTGTGTGTGTGTGTATGGAAACATCATCAAATATTCTGGTAAATCAGTGTGCATGTGACATAAAATGGTGGCATACAGATGACAAATAGAGAGGGAAAAAACGAAAAGATGTTTGTTGGAAAATAATCAACAACAGGGTGATTTACAAAGTGAGTTAGATGCCAAACTACTATAAGCTAAGCTAGCTAGCAAGCTAGCTAACTACACTTAGCTTTGTAGTTCTGTCACGGAGCATGGTTAACTTTGGTTAACTTTGACCTAAGTGTTGTTCTTGTTCTTATAAGACTCTTCAGGTCTTGGTCTTTACTGAAACCAGGAAGATTGAAACTCCTGGTGACCGAATGGCGGGAAAATAATCATCACTTCCTGTTTTCTTCTCAAATCTGAACTGGTGATTCCCACACACGCAATCATTTGGGTGATTCCCAAGGAGCTGAAGCCTGGACATCCATTCATGGTAAAAACCACACACTCTTCACACTTATGACGTGTCCATCGCCTCTCTCTGTCCTCTCTACATCTCCTTCACCACTGGTTCATCCCAACATCCATCCATCCCGTGTCCGTACGTTAGCCCGGCTTCACATCCGCCCGCTGTTCCTGCAAGCAGCTGCTCTCTGCTAGCACAATGCACCGTTTGTATATTTAGCCGCTGTGTTCATTTCCTCTCATGTTGACTCGGGAAAATACAAACAATGCGAGTCGGTACCCTCCCTCTCCCCTCGTCCATGGAACGATTGAGAAAGAAAGCCAAGGCCTTTTCACAGAGCCAGCGGCTCTGCCATTGTTTTCCGAAAAAGACATTCCCAGCTAGCAGAAACATCACTCGCTGAAATCCCCCAAAATTATGCGTAGCTTCTACAGAATGAAGAGTGATTTAACATCCATATCATCATTTATTCCACATGAAGCTCTGTGTAAGGTCTTGAATGTGTGTGAAAAATCGCAGCGCTCAGAAGGCGGGGCTGTGGTCTTTCCCCTCCGAAAAATAAACAAACAAACAAACAAATATTTGTATAAAGAACTGAACTTTCTCTCTCCTCCTGTCTTTGTTTGTTTTCAGTCTCCCAGCCAATGACAGCCTCCTTCGGTCAATAAACCCCGCCCACCTGTAAACCAGTTTGCTGTTGTTTATTTCCGTTATCAGTTTGGTCAGAATTTTGCACACGTGAAGTCATAAGGCAAAACTAAAATGTAAACGCTAAATGCTAACCGTGCTTACTTCCTGCTAACTAAGCGAATTGTCACAAGTTTCCATCGGGAGACTGTGTAGTAAATGATGTTTAGCAATGTTCAGTAATAATGAGAGACCAATGAAGAGAGAGAGAGAGAGAGAGAGAGAGAGAGAGAGAGAGAGATGAAGGAATTTTTGGGAACAGGGGTTTATGGGTAACTGTCTTTATCTAAATACACGCACACAGATTTTCATTTATACCCAGAGATATGAGATGCCTCATCCTGTCTGTCTGTCTGTCTGTCTGTCTGTCTGTCTCTGTTTTTTCTTTCTATCTGCCCCTTCTTTCTACTTGTCTCTCTCTCCTTCTTTCTTTACTTTTCTATTTCTCATTCTTTCTCTACATGTGTCTTCCTCCTTCTTTCTGTCTGTCTCTCCCTCCTTCTTTCTTTTGTCTTTCTTCTTCTTTCTTTTGCTGTCTTTCTTCTTATTTCTCTACCTGTCACTCCCCCTTCTTTCTTCCTGTCTCTCCCCCTTCCTTCTCTTCTTCCTTCTTTCTTCATATAACTTCCTCCTTCTTTCTGTCTGTCTCTCCCTCCTTCTTTCTTTTGTCTTTCTTCTTCTTTCTTTTGCTGTCTTTCTTCTTATTTCTCTACCTGTCACTCCCCCTTCTTTCTTCCTGTCTCTCCCCCTTCCTTCTCTTCTTCCTTCTTTCTTCATATAACTTCCTTCTTCTATCTATCTGTTTCTCCCTCTCTCTCTACCTGTCTCTCTCTCCTTTTCTCTATCTACCTGTCTATCTGTCTCCACCTGTCTTCATCCTGCTCTCTGCCTGTCTAATCCCTCCTTTTTCTACCTGCCTCTCCTTCCTTCTTTTTCTCTGTCTCTTTCTCCTTCTTCCTGTCTGTCTCTCCCTCTGTGTCTTACTGCCTGTCTCTCCTTCCTTCTTTCTGTCTGTCTTCATCTGTCTCTAACTTCCTGTCTCTCTCCACTTCCCCTGTCTTTTCCCCCCTCTCTCTCCATCCTCACTCTGCCCATCTCTTTTGCTTTCCTCACTCTAGAACACCTCTCTCCTTCCTCACTCTATCTGTCTCTGTCTCAACTTCTCCATTCTACCTGTCACTCTGTCCATCCTCACAACACCTGTTTTCCTGTCCTTCCTCATGAGGCCTATCTATCTGTCCTTACTCACTCTACCTGTCTCTCTGTCATTCCTCACTCTACCTGTCTCTCTCCGTCCTTGTTCTACCTTTCAGTTCTTCCTCTTTCTGCCTATATGTCCTTCTCCTTTCATCTATTTCACTGTGAAAGACACTGAATGAGACTGAATGATCTACAAACTCTGGAACAAAAGGCTTGGCCCTGGTTTCTCATCACACACACACACACACACACACACACGCACACACACACATTAGGAACAAAAAATGCATTGAGAGATCACACACAGCGAATGCCGCCACAATTACACACCCGATTAACCACATCATCAGACATACACGTCAGAGCCAGTTACACGTCTGATGGATCATGGATTACGTTCACACACACACACACACACACACGTTTCTGTACAGGTTGGAGCACACACAATGAGTGCATCCTATAGAAGGTGGAGTCATCACTAATTACGTCTCCATGTCAGTGAACATGTTCTTGTTCTTACTACAAACTGCATTTAACTGGTTTGTTTATTGTAACAATAATCTTTACAACAATAATATAGTGCAGATATAGTGTAAATATAGCTGTAAATGCACTGTACGTTTAGCGTCAATATAGTTGTGAATGGGGCATAAGTGTAGTGTAAATAAAATGTCGCTGTATATAATATCTAATGTAAATATACAGCAATGTAGCTGTAGATAAATTGTAAATGTATTGTAAATATAGCTGTACATATAGTGTAAATGTAGCTATAAATGTGGTGTAAGTATAAATGTAAAGATATCTACAGCTACAACTACATTATATTTACACTATACTTAAACCACATTCACAACTATATTGACAATAGTTTTACGCTTGCGTAAATATAGTGTAAATATAGCTGTAAATGTACTGTAAAAATAGTACAAGTATAGCGTAAATATAATGTAAATTGTAGCTGTAGATTTAGTGTAAATATAGATCTAAATTTGGTATACATATTGTGTAAATATAGCTGTAAATATAGGTGTAAATGTGGTATACTTATTGTGTAAATATAACTATAAATATAGTGCAAGTATAGCTGTAAATGGGGTGTAAGTATCGCTGTAAGTATAATGTAAATGTAGCTGTAAATACAGTTGTAAATGTGGTGTAAATATAATGTCAATATATCTACAGCTACATCTACATTACTGTATATTTACATTATATCTACAGCTACATCTACATTATATTTACACTATACTTAAACCACATTCACAACTATATGGACACTAGTTTTACACTAGTGTAAATATAGCATAATATAGCTGTAAATGTACTGTAAACATAGTGTAAGTATAGTGTAAATATAATGTAAATGAAGCTGTAGATTTAGTGTAAACATAGATCTAAATGTGGTATACATATTGTGTAAATATAGCTGTAAGTATAGGTGTAAATGTGGTGTAAGTATCGCTGTAAATTTAATGTAAATGTAGCTGTAAACATAGCTGTAAATATAGTTGTGGATATAGTGTAAATGTAGTTGTAAATGTAGCTGGAAATACAATCACAAATGTGGTGTAAATATAATGTAAATATAGTGTTAATATATCTGTAAATATCCTGTAATTATAGTGTACATAAACAATAGCTGCATATAAACACTAAAATTCAGTCACAAATTATGCTGTACATTCTAATACGAAATGTACCAAGCTACACTGTTGTTATTCAGAGATAAATAAAGCAATAGAAAACACAGCTGACTAAAGTAAAAATAATATAAAGTAAAATATGTCACCTTAGTGTCTGCCAGTAGGTCTCTTTATAGTGTCGAAAAAATGTCAACCTTCGGCAGTGAGTCTAAAGAGTCCAATTCCACAGGAAAACCAGAAACCCTGCTGACAACCTAAAGTACTCTCACTAGCATCCTCAGACTAACTAATGAGTCACATCAGCTTAACAGCAAAAGCACAATTATGAATGACATTTTTTGTGAAACATTTCACCAACTTGTGTGGTTGGTGGGATTTCTGTGTTTCGTGATGTTTCTGTGTTTCATGATGATTCAACAAGTGAAGTTTAAGTGAATCAAACATTGCACATCAAGATTCACCCCTCAGAAAAGTGGGTTTATGTCAGATGTCTTAGAAATCTTATGCCAGACGGCAGAAATCAACAGAAATTAGCATAGCATCTTAACAAAAGTGTCACTAAAAATTGCTTGGGGAATTGTATGGTTCGCTTAGAAGAGTTGTTCAAAAAGAACGAATCATTCATACATGGCACTTCACTATACTCCAGTAATACAAATATAGTTTATTAGCCTGCCTGATGTAGCTACTAGTAACTAGTGGCAACTATTTTTGTAGTCCACTGTTCACTGAATAACATAGCTAGCTGCCCAGTTACCTAATTAAGGCTAGCTAGCAATTTAGTGGCTAGCTGCGTATGCTGTGAGGTCATTACGTAAGCTAATTCAATTTCATTACATTAGTTGTTTAGTCACATTATATTACTTTAGCTTGTTAGTTACATTACATTTCACTACAGTTAGTTACTTTATATTACTTTAGTTTATTAGTTCCATTCCATTCCATTAGATCGTTACATTACATTTCATTAGATAGGTACTTTACATTCACTAGTTAATAACATTACATCAGCTAGTTAGCTAGATTAATTTAGCTACTTAATTACATTAGTTTTGAGGCTACTTTACAGGAGCTAGTTAACTGCAATACATTAGTTAGTTACTTTGAATTACATTACATTAGCTAGTTAGTTACATTATTTAAGTTAGTTACATTGTATCACTTTGAATTAGCTAGTTAGCCACATTACATAGTTACATTACTTTAGATCATTACTTTAGCTAGTTATTTACATTACATTGAATAGTTACATTACGTATATTACCTTCCTTTAGTTACATTGTATCACATTACATTAGTTCGCTACATTGCTTTAGCTAGTTCTTTACATTTGTTTGTTAGCTACATTTCAGGAGCTAGTGAATTGCATAGCATTACATTAGAATACTATAGCTAGTTCATATTTAACTTAAAGTGCACAGATGCTAGACCAATTTAGATATCTATATTAGCGATATCTAATATTAGCTAGCCAACATTACTTATGAGTATATATGCGTATAAAATATGCATATGTTGCTACATATATCAAGGAGTCCTTAGACCTGGTTTGGACTTGAAGTCAGTATGCTAGTGTAAATTTTGATACTGGAGTGTACACTCATGTCAACTGTAGGACAGGAGGACAGGCGATTCTGCCATAAATCCTAATGAGCTCAGGGGAGCGTTGCCTTCAGAATGGGAGAGATGCTATGCCCCAAAAAATGCCAACAATCTAGAGTATTACAGCTGCAAAATGACACTCGGTAACAAAATATAAATTTAATGTACAGTAAACACACACAGTAAACATACATGGTTACATATTGAATTGTAGTATTACAGTAACACAGTAACAGCGTTGCAGCTGCAGGTGAGTTTTGCGATTAAAGTCATTCCCATCTCTCACAACAACGTCTGTCATGTCAATCATTCATCGCACGCGGATATGAAAGGTCAGTGGGTTTATAAATAGGCCCCTAGAGACGTGCTAAACACCACTGTCACTTCCTGCCTACTTGCACGGCAGTATGGAGGTAGGGGGTGGGGGTGGGGGTGGGGGCGGGGGCGGGGGTGGGCGATGTCAAGGGGTATCAATGTAGGTACTAGTGTGCCCTAATGATCTCTGACTTCCAGTGGCACATGTGATGATGAACTTGGACAGGAGAGCGTACATTTCAAGCTAAAAAAAAAACAAGGAGTCAAGTCGAAGTCCAAACAAGATGCTTCAGGTCTAAGGGTTCCCTGTTCAGGGGAGCAACATGAACTTATTTCTAGTAACATTAACTAGATAAAATTCGCTAACATAGCTAGCTAAGCTGGTCTAGCATTTAAAATGGGCCTGTATCAATATGATGCTAATCTCCATACTTGTGACTAGCATGGCACTTTCATGACCTCCATTTGACTTAGCTAGCATTTTGGACTTTGTACAAAACTAGCTAGTGTTGCCTTGAACAGATGGACTGTTTCCACCTCATGAAGCTCTTCAGGAATCCAGTAACCTTTCAGAAATTCAGGAACTTCAGGCCCCAGAAAAAAAAACAGGACTGGATTAGTTCCTGGGTAGTAGTTCTGGGAACTTCATTAGCTCCAGGATCTTTACTTTTGCTGTGGAGCAGAACACACAGGACCTGATGGGATCTGATGTCACTGCACAACATTCTGATGGACAGCTCCATAACTTTGGGGTAGTAGCAATAATTTTATCGCACCACCCCATAACGGATTATCTTCCTATTTCCAGCACACCCCAAAATGTTTTATTCCTTAATTAACAGATGCCTCCAAGGCCCAGCGTCTACCCCGACTCACACTTTCACACTGCACATTTTGAGATGGCATCATCTCAGACTGAAGCGTCCAATCAGACAGCTTTGGTGTTGCCTTTACACCATCTAGGTCATGTCGTTGTACTTACAGAGAAATTCAGCAGAAACAACGGGAAATTGAGGTTTGGGGAAATTGTGGGAAATTGAGAAGTGATACTGATTTGCTTTCATCACACAAGATCGCAACCCTGAACCCTTTTGGTATACCGCAAATCTGCACAGCGCTCCACAAGCCTCAAGCGGAAGCTCCTCGCACTAGAACGCATGAACTTTGTAGAAAGGTCTCCAGACGCATGAGTAAGATTATGGATGAGGACAGTGGCGTGGTGCCAGAACCAGAGGTTCTCTTCAGAACAGATATACTTATTGTACTGTGAGTAATATAAAACATCACCATATATTATGAAAGGTAACATTCTGACTGCACCTTTAACAAAGCTAAATAAAGTAAATTGATTTAAATATTAAATTGTAAACTTTAGTTCCTAAAATTGGAGCCAGCTCAATTGCTTCACAAAACACGAGACATCTCATTGTTAAAATTGATTCTTTTTGAATTGATTCAACTTGCTTCAATAAGCAGAAGGAACCGCCCACTTCTTAAGAACAGTCGTCCTTATATGAAACACAACGCCCCGCCCCTTTATTCTCGTAGAGCCAATCAGATCAAAGGGAGGGAGGTTTTTTTCTCTTTTGCATACAGCTCTGAGTCCCGGTGCAAGCAGAGCGCCGCGGAGCTCAGACCACAAACACCTGAGCTCCCGTTACCACCGGGAGACACGGATACACTTCACAGCATTATAGCGGTCATAAGACGCTTCATAACGGGCTGCACGCGAAAGGAGCATTCATTTCTGCACTTGTCTTTCATGAGCTTGGATACTTGTTGGGGTTTTCTTGTTTTTTGGGGGGTTTGTTTTTTGGCTTTACGGGGTTGAGCACTTGGGACTTGCGATGCCGTTATTAACGGAACTCTAGTCAGCTTGCGGTTGACATTTCTCGGATAGCGCGCGAGCCTTTTAAGGAGCTCTGCTTTCACTTTGCGTGCAATGCCAAGCGCTCAAGACCAGACGCTCGTTTGGAATTAAACGCAGCAACAACATTATTAATAAAAATAACAATAATAAAAACTTATTTTTTTTTTCGCTAACGGCGAACGAGCGCGTGCCCCGGGGCGGGGGTGGCAGCCGGTTCTTGCCTGCAGCGCGCGCGCGCTCTCCTAAATGCCCACCCGCTCGCGGGACTCGCAGGGCTCTCGAGGCTGGACGGAGAGATGAGCTCGTGGGTCGTGCTGCTCGTCGCGCTCGTGGCGTGTCTGCGACTTGGCGGCGCGCAGGTAAGCCCGACGTGACGTCACACCGCTGCTCGAGGGCTCGAGCCAATTTTCTTCGTCTCTGGGTTCAATCTCAAATGCATTTACTAATACACACACACACACACACATTATATATATATATATATATATATATATATATATATATATATATAAACACACACACACACACACACACAAAAAAAAAAAAATATTATAAACACATACAGTCAGGTACGAAAGTATTTGGACAATCAGTTTTTTT
>JAKKZN010000025.1:14776759-14788639 GCA_033441825.1 Pangasius elongatus
GTGGTAGGGATGGGGAGACTGGTTAGAATTGAGGGTAGGATGCATGGAGCTAAATACAGAGATGTCCTTGAAGAAAAATTGCTCCACAGTTCACCTTACAGCACAACAGTGACCTGAAGCATACAGCGAAGACAACCCTGGACAGGCTTCAGGACAAGTCTCTGAATGCCCTTGAGCGGTCCAGACGTGAACCCCATAGAACATTGATGGAGAGACCTGAAGATGGCAGTTCGTAGACACTTTCCATCCAGTATGATTGAGCTTGAGAGAATTTAGCAGGGAAATGGTAGAAACTGCCTAAATTCAGAGGACACAAAGCTGTAACTGCTGCCAAAGGTGTTTCTACAAAGTACCGAATAAGGTGTCTGAAAACTCAGTGTTTGATTTTTAATACAGTTGCAGATATTTCTAAATACTTGTTTTCACTTTGTCCTTATGGGTTAATCTGTAAAATTCAATCAATTTTAAATTAAACCTATAATACATTAAGGTGGGCAGAAACTGAAGGTTATGTCAGTGATGTGTCCAAGTGTCCAAGTTGCATCGTAAGATGTATGATAAAACCAAGCATATTTGAGTTTGGCAATATATTATTTCCATTCCAAGACACTGAGGCTAGTTGCCAGGGAATGTTGGCGAGCCTACTTCAAACATATCAAGATGTTTATGTAGCTCTACTCCTCTAGGTATAATTATCTCATCGCTTATCATTTATCTGTGATACATTTCCTAAATAACATTTAGCCACATCATTGTAACAAATAAACACTAGATAGCCATGTCAGCTCAGTTCCAGTCCAAATGGTCCAGTGTGCGCTGCTATATCAGAGCTAATACAGAGTTAATGCAGTCCACTGCCTTATAGTGTGGTAGAGTTCACGGTCTTGGGGTGTGTGTGTGTGTGTGTGTGTGTGTGTGTGTGTACTTTGCCATACTGTGGTTTGGTGGATTGGTGTGAGTGTGAGTACCTCTTACTGACCTCTGGCTCACCCTGTAGCTCAACCCCTGCTGAACACACTCACACCTGGGCTCCAGTTGGCCCAGAGTCCCCTGCCCCGGTCACGCCACCACAGAGTTTCTCTAGAGGTTGTGGGTGGAGACTAGTTAAGGCAGACTTGGACATGGGATGAGGATCCATGTGCAGACTTTTTAATAAAAAAAACCCACAATGGCATACAAAGTGTAATTCAAAAGCAAAGTCAAGAAGCAGACAGGGGTCAAAGTACAATATCGATCAGGTATCATGGCCAGGGGGTTATCCAATACACAAATCAAGGGTCAAACAACCATTTAAACAGAAGATGACTCAGAAGTTACACAAACATGAGTGAATGGCAAGACTTCGCAAAGAGACAGTTTATAATGTGTAGAACCAGGAAGTGATGAGGAAGTGAGAGAATTCTGGTGAGAGCGAAAAACATCCCTAAAGGCAAGAATGTCTGTGATGAAATGATTTAAAGCTTGCAGCTAAAAAGTGTTGAAATCCCTATATGTTGATTACTTCTTAATTAACATCAAGCCATAGCATGCTAACAAGAAAAAAAATACTAGCTAGTGATGATGACTGAATTTCAGGTCAAAAACCATCACAATGGAGAGACATATAAGTTGTGTAAATGTGTGTGAGATTCATCTGTTCTGATAACATCTGCACTATTGACCCTGGTTTGGTTTGTGTAACTGAGGTGTGTATGTGTATTCTGTGCCAAATGTATGTGTGTGTGTGTGTTTTGGCTGGTATGAACCTCCTGATGTGTAGGTTGAACAAGATCTCATGGCCGCATGTCACCGCCACCATCGAATCGCGTTTGGTTGGTAAAGCTAAACAAGGTGCTGAGCCAAATTTAGCACCCTGATGTAAAGACTTGCCCTTATAGGGGCAGAACCCAACAACACTTATGTGAGAATTATGGACAATCGGGTGCGTGTAGGGGACGAGGGTATTCGTGTGTGTGCAGGAACGACACACACACGTGCTGGTACATCACCCAGCTGATTAATCAGTAAACTCTAGGGCTAGACGAGATTCCCAACTTGTGACTCACATGACCTTAAACGCTTCGTGAACTTACCGAAAAAAACAGATGTATGTACTATACACACACACAATGTAAAATCATACACACACGCACATAAATGCAGAGTAAAATCATACAGACACACACACATTTCTCACTAAGAAAAACAGAGCTGTGTTGAACTGAAGACACACCGCAGGACCTTGACCCATCCGTGTGGGAGTTTGTGTGTGTAACGTCTGCTCTGGTACAGACAGACTCAGAGTGTTTGTGATGTCTGTCCTGTAGACAATACACTGAGTGTGTGTGTGTGTGTGTGTGTGTGCGTGTGTGTGTGTATAAAATACCTGTCTATAGACAAGTACTATACACACACATAAACACACACACATTCAGTGTGTGTGTGTAATACCTGTCTGTAGACAGCACTAAGAGTGTGACGCATGCTTTTATCACTATGACATAACCTGACAGATGATCAACATCTGGGAAAATTTCAGGAACATCTGACTATTTTCACTTCCTCTTTGTGTTCATAAGAGACAACTGAGAAATGTTTTTTTCTCTCAGTTGAGATTTATATGTTTCACATACGTTAGATTAATTCTATAATTTAAAAAAAAAAGCTAAATCCAAAGTTTTTATTGTACAAATGTGCACCAGTGAATTGGCTTATTTGTTAGTTATGCTTTACTTAATTTGTAATCATATGAAACGATATTTTAGGAAATCATGTTTAGGAAAACAGCATGATTTTAATGTTGCATCATTATGAATGTATAATGATGTTACTTTGTAAATATTATAATATATTTGGTACGATTTAGTCATGATTTTGCAGTTCAGTAAAGAGTATGGGAGGGTCACAGTGTTTTGTTTTAGACCCCATTTAGACATATATACGGATACTTTTAAAAACATATGAAGCATCCACACGAAAACAGCAACATTGGTCCACGTTGGTCCTTTTCCACAATTCTCTGTTTCTACCACTCAGTATGCCACTCTTAACGTTATTCTTGAGTCGTTTGACATAATTTATGAGTCAAGTAACTTTATCATGAAGCGCACCAAAGTATGAATTATTTATGTTTATTCATCTCGTTCCTCAAGACTACAAATAACAATACAGACATATTCACAGCTTCAGAGAGTGTTAAATACTACTATCACCTATCATGGTCAGAGGATGGAGATATCTTCAAAGCGCTGTTGGTGTGGACAGGAGTTAGATTAGAAGACGACATTCTAGAGAGAACACGAACTCATTTGGGACACAGCCCTTTTGTTTTGTTTTTTTTATACGTAAATCCACACACTGAGCTAAAGCTTAAACAAATATGGCCTTGAGATGTTACAGATAACGTGGGTAACATGATGCTTTGTTCAATTACACAGTCATTTGAATGAACATTTGTTTACACTAAGAGTCTCCTCATGCCGCTCATTTTCTCATATGCCTTTTTGTTTTTGTTTACTAATTTTGTATCTCAAGTTGCAGTGCAGTGTGTTCTGTCCTGTCTGGTTGTTTAGTATATTGGTCTATCTATCTATTTGGCTGTCTTTGTTCCATCTCTCTCTCTCTCACACACACACACACACACACACACACACACACACACACACACACACACACACACACACACACACACACAGCCAGCCTATGAGGTCCTCACAAAACCAAATCAGCTCAGAAACGTCCATCCATCTTTTCTCTGTACCGCTTATCGTACACAGGACCACGGGGAGCCTGCAGCCAATAGGCTACACAAGGCGGGGGACACCCTGGATGGGGTGCCAGCCCATCNCACACACACAATCGCACACAATTTGGAAATGCCAATCTGCCTACAACACATGTTTTTGGACTGGTAGTACACTGGAGTACACCCCCAAAGCACATACAATGCTCTGCAAACTCCCAACCCCAGAGGTGCGAGGCAAACGTGCTAACTACTAAGCCACACACACACACACAAACACACACACACACACACACACACACACACACACACACACACACACTCTATCTCACTATTTAATATGTAATGCTTTCAATTCTCTCTCGTAGTTCTCTTATTTTATTTTAAATAATGCTATGTGCATACACGTGTGTCAGAGTCAGGGAAAAATCCTTCCTCTTTCACACATACAAACACACACACACACACACACACACACGCACGCACACACACGCACACACACACACACCCTAGCTTGTTTCGAAATCATTCACAGGAACAAAATCAATATAATTCATTTTCATTTATGTTTTATATTCCCCTCATTGTTTTGTTTTCTTTTAAATATGATCACACACACACACACACACACACACACACACACACACACACACACACACACAACAACAACAACAACAACTTAGGCCTATGTGGTTATGGGGTACATCATTCATTCATTCATTAATTCATTCATTCATTCATTCATTCATTAAAATAAAGTCTCTGAAACAAAGATCTCACTTAGAGCAGGGCCTGAAAAACCCCCAACACACATTCATGTGTTAAAGACAAAATGTGTGCATGTGTGGGGGGAAACCCTCGCGCTTTCACACTCTCCTTGTTCCCTAAAAAATTTTACTTCATTTACTCTTCTATATTTCCCTCATTTTATAATACATTTTCTCACACACACACACAGTCACACATAATCAGGTTTTATGTGTTTCTGAGGACCATCATACATCCAGCGTAAATCAATCAACCAACCAATTAATCAATTTCTACAAGGAATAAGTCCAGATCTGAGAACTTATTTCATTCTCTCTTTAAAAACCTTCAAATAGGGTCTCTCACACACACAAAACCTGGTTTTAGGTGTTTGTGAGGACCACCATTCATTTATGTGTTCGATTCATAAATTTATACAAAGAACAAGTCTAAGTCTGATGTCGTATTTCATTCTCTCCCTTTTTTAAAACCTCCACACACACAGTCTCTCACACACTCAGCCTGGTTTTAGGTGTTTGTGAGGAACGTCATTCATTTGTGCATTTATCAATCAATTCATTCAATCATTCATTTACAGAAAGTCCAGCTCTGAGGACTTATTTCAATCACTTTTTTTTTCGAATACCTTCACACACACATTCTTCACACACCCACAACCTGTGTTTATGTGTTTGCCACCACAAACGCAGGGGTTTTTTCCGTATAACGGGAACTCACTGAGACAAAGATCTAAGATCTAATAAATTCTGTAAAAACACGTTGTCTTTACAAGATATAAAATGCAGTATAAAATAGTAAAAATAATACATTTAAAAAAGTATAAAATACAACTTTTTCAGACCTGTTTACTTCAAAATTTCGATGAGAACAACACTGAAAATGATATAACACTTAATTGGTGCTGAAAATATTAGAATATTGTTTAAAATACTTGTTAAGAGGATCGTACTTAACCTTCAGTAGTTTATCAATTTAGAAATTCCTGATTTATACCTCACTCTCAGTTAATGTTAAGGTCACATACTTACTAAGGCTAATCTTGAGCTGACCTTAAAGCAAACTTAGATCTGTAAAGGTTTTTTTAAAAAACAAAACAAAACAAAAGCACTTCCATTTTCCCTCAGACACACAAAACGTCCCCATTAGAT
Organism: Pangasius elongatus; assembly: GCA_033441825.1. NCBI lineage: Eukaryota > Metazoa > Chordata > Actinopteri > Siluriformes > Pangasiidae > Pangasius > Pangasius elongatus. The sequence goes on from JAKKZN010000025.1 coordinate 14,782,397, forward strand.
ATTTTACTCTCCATTTGGAGACGCTCAATCCCCAAAAGGAATAAAAACACGTACAAAGATATTTTTCTTCTCTTTGTCTAGCACAGTCAGCTTTTTCCTGTCGTTTTTCCCACAGACTGCATTCTTTCTGATGAGAGTCATAAAACTTGCTGACATCTTGGCAAAACACCCAATACATATATTTGTTTTTACTATAGCTATGTCATGATATGTTAAAAGTCATAAAAACAAAACACAAAAAAACAAAACAAAACAGGAACAGTGTTAATAATGTGCAGTAAATATTTAAGAAAATTATTGTCTGAAATCATTAGGGACAACAATGCATAAAGCACTAAAGACCGTACCTAGAGATAACACATATATAGAAATATGTTATTTTTCATGAATAAATTAAAAAAAAATTTCTTAAAACAAAATTTTAGTAATTTAGAATTCTTGGGTATTTGATGATAAAACTTTTGCGTCTGCACACATGGTAAATTTTTAAACATTTGTGGATTATGAAACCATCTACTAAGCACGAACAGCGTTAGGTCCCACTACGCAAAGAAACTAAAAAATGGTAACTAAGAAATGATCTCATATCCATATAAATAGGGTCAAAATTCTCACAGGATTTCTTTCCAAAGCTGGCTCCAAATCAGAACACACTTCCAATGATGATGGCCCTCGGGTTCTAAAAAAAAAAATGGCTTCATGTACTCCTACAAACACGCCCCCTCTTTAGGCTCCCATTGGCAATGTCCTTTAAAGCACTAATGCATCCATCGTCAGATGAACTGCAACACTGATATTCCACGTTTTGTAGCCTGAAGCCAGAGACAGAAAATGACTTTGCCACCAATAATGCTACCTGAGCCAGAGGCAACGATTGTCCATGAATAAAATATTAGAATAGCAGACGACTTTTGACAGGAGCATTTATTAACCTGTAGGTCACAAAAATCAAAGTAAGTGCCATGCAATTCTGTAAACAGCCCTGCAAACCAAGGCTTTAGAAAACATTCTGGCCATTTTCCAAGGTGAAAATCAGAGACCACTGCCTTTTGATGCTACTGTTGAGTTATAGTGAACTTTTAACAAGTCGGAAATGTTGAAAACCGTGTTGTAATATTGCATTGGATAGAGGTTAAATTAGGTAGAGCTCTGCTACCTTAGGTTTAGAGTTGGTACCATAACTTGATGGAATCACTTCTAATACGATTATCACGAAATGAACAATTCAATATGAAACAACAATCGACAACCCTTACACAGCTACAGGTAACGCTGACCCTGGCCCCGCCCCTTATAACACTCCATAAAACTGGTTTTTGCGCTGCATGTTAATTTCAGTTTTCAGCCCTTCCTGAGGGTATCATCTCAACTTCTCACACAGCTTGAGTATTGTGGTTGAGTAAGGTTGAGCAACATATAACATGGAATATGGGTGGTGAAACTAATGTTGATGTAATACAATGTTCACATTCCACAAAATATATGTGAGACATTTTTTTTTTACACCAAAATAATGCTCAAAAATATCTGGTGGTCTGGAAGAACTCTTCACATGCTGAAATTTTGACATTTCTTACTACATATAGTTATGAAACCTATAGACTATCCTGAACAGAAATATGTTTCTCTGTTTGTAAGTCCTCATTTGTGTCTCAACCACAAGTTCTAGCATTTTCAAGTCCCCTAAAAGTGAAAAGGGAGAAAGTTGCATTTTAAGATTCCACCTGCAGCACAGGAGCATCCTGTCATGTTGAAAGTCAGTATCTAATTACAAGGCAAATGCTTTCAGCGCACAACTATCCAACAACTTGATCATACATTCTGTGAGGAAATCACTAGCTAGCAAGGTTTGGCAAAAAATATATTTATGGTTTCTTAAAGTAGAGACGTTGTACTTTATTGAGGGTCAAACCTTTATGGCTTTATATCTTAAAATCACATAATTATCATCCAGTCTTATATGACATTAGAGGGCGAGTCAAATGAAAAACTTTTTTTTTTTAATTTTGCATTGTTTATTGCAAAAACGTGACAGTTTTAAGGTACCAGTAGACAGGAATTTTGAGAGTCACTGGACCAGTAGTTTACACTATAAATTTATTGTACTGTTTCTTTAATTTATATCACACTTTTCGGGTTTTCATTTGACTCACCCTTTTATATGATAGCTTAGAATTCCAAGGTTTTGACAGCTTTATAGAGAAATGGTTTCATTTCAAAACAATAAATTGTAAATTGTAAATGTAAATGTAATACCATTTCGAAGCCAGGGCGGCAAATCTCACAGCTCTACAGCTGATATCCCATCCAGGGTGTATTCCTGCCTCATGCATGGTGTTTCTGGGAACACAAGCTATTTGTCTGAATTTTCCCCTCTCCATTCCTAAGTATTTGTTCGAATTTTCCCTTCACCATTCCCAATTATCCATATGAATTTCCCCCTCTTCATTCCATTCCATTTTTGGGAATTGTAAGGAAATGAGTAGGGGCTTTTTGCTGTTTCTTTTATTGTGATGGTGAAGGGAGTCATTTTATTTCCATACACTTTTAACAATGAATATTGTCACAAAGCAGCTTTCTCTCTCTCTCTCTCTCTCTCTCTCTCTCTTTCTCTCTTTCTTTCTTTTTGCGGTGCATGGCAGGATGCAAAGAAGGAACAGTGCCTGTGTTTCCTCTCAGGCCTTTTGCAGAAGTGAAAAGCGCTCGAGCAGCTCCTTCACCCCATCTTCCCTCCCTAACCTCCCTTCATCCCTCTGAGACACAAAGCGAGGGAGCGAAGGAGCACTCTGAGAACGAATGGTTCACTGCCTTGCGCTCACATGAGTGGACAGCGAAAAGAGGAACGACTTTAAATAAAGCGCATGGTCTTTCTGGAAATGTTTTGAAACGGTGTTGTGAAACTGCAGGCTCATCATCAGGCTGGGATTTATTTGGGTTGTGTGGGTTGCCATTGGGGGATGTAGCATTAAAAAGGGAGAAAATGTGGACCACAGCAACCAAACCACAAAAGAGACCTAACTACCCCAAAACAGCAGCAGAAGTGAAAAAAAATGTTGTCTTGATGACAGTGCAATAAAGGGTGATGTAAAGAGATTTTTTTTTTATAAATTCCTCATGGCTACATTCCAAGCTACGTACTGTCTGTCACACTAAATAATATGAAATATGTTAGCTAGCTGATGAGCTAACAGGGAATGATTCGATCCGAAGATCTACAGCAATAGTTGTTTTTTATTTTCAACTTGAAATCCACCAGAATATCACAAACTCAAGTGATGATCCAATAATAATAACAGGCAAAAAATATGCAAATAATAATTAGCAGTTCCAGAAAAAAGAAAATAATAATATAAAATATAAAAACATGATAAATAAGAGTGTGTAAATAAAAATAATAAATCGCTTTGTCATTCTAGTATGGACGCTTGTTTATAAAGGCGCTAAGATCATAGGCTATGGTATCCTACAGCAATATAAACAATAAGCAAATTTTTTTAACCTTTTTGTTGATGTTTATCACAGGGGCTGAATTTGTTTTCATGAACATGGATCAAAGTGTGAAAGCAATATATATATATATATATATGTAATATAATGTTATAGATTACACGGAATCAGTCGAATCGGGCATCGTTGAATTGAATCATACGTTTTGAAAGAATCGACTCGGTAAATTGAATCAAGCTTCCCATCACAAGTAACGTCATCTTGTAGCTTTCCTTCAGTAGTTGATCAACAAGCGTACTTAAAGGCTTGCATGCTCACTCAAACATTGTTTCTACTCCATCCTCCGTTTAAACCTGAGCTGTCAGCGCTCCTTCCTGACAGGACAAAACACTGAGCTGTAATTCACTTCTGCTGTCAACTCTCCCTTTCTTGCTTTGTCTTTGTCTTATTATTGCTGGATATATCAGTGTGTGTGTGCGTGTGTGTTTGTGCGCATCTGTTTATGTATGTGTGATGCTTACATGTGTAATACGTGTCTCGAATTATCTCTCGTCATGATACTGTATGTGTGTGAATGTATCCAAATATATCCACACAGACATAAACAGATATATCCAATCACACACACACACACACACACACACACACACACACACACACACACACACACAGTGATGTGAATGCCTGTGGCCACATCCAAAACCACAACACTACCATATTACAGCATAACAAAAACACTGGGAACTGGCCAACTGGTTTCCATTAACTATTTAAATATTTATAATCTGATACGAAAATGATTTGCCTTTATGAAACCTTTAAACCGATTCCCATTAGGAAGTGTTTTTTTTTTTTTAGGTTAATATAGTTTACCATCCATAATACATAGCCTTTAACGAATGTTGTTAGCTAGCAAAACATTTAGAGTTTTATGGGTTACTATGACCACTGGACATGTACAAAACCGCAATACAGCCACGCTAGTCAAAACACAAGATCATGTATACCACACACAGAGGATGTAATGAAGATACATTCATGAAAAATTTGGATAATATTGCAATATATTTATTTCCCCCAGGTTTTGTAATCAGTAGGAGTTGTGTAATCTGCTTCTGTGTGATGTTGAGCAAGTATTGTTCAACTTTGAACATAACCGTTTCTGCTTTGATCATAACTATTTCTGGGTCCTTTACCACAGATATATAAGTCTCATCATTCATAAAACGCATGAGACGACATATATATCCATGGTAAAGTACCCATAAATAGTTATAACATATAATAGCAATGAAAGTCCTGCCTGTCTAATCTCAAAAACACCCCCAACTGAAACTTCCATTAACTATCCCAAATCATATCTAACACCCCCAAAATTACTTTAATGTCTCTGCAACACCATCCAAGTCCACCCTAAACCTTCCCTACTACCTTAGAACCTCCCAAACACCTGATCAAAAATTCCACCCATATCTCTTCACAATACAGCTCTACAATACCCCCTCAAAACCTCCCTCAATATTCTCTCATAACCTCCCCAATACCCCCTCAAAACCTCCCCCAATATTCTCTCAGAACCTCCCCAATACCCCCTCAAAACCTCCCCCAATATTCTAAATACTTCCCTAATATCTCCTTAAAACTCCTCCTCATACCCCCCTCAAAACTTCCCCTAATACCCCCAAAACATCCCCAATACCCCCTCAAAACTCTCCTAATGCCGACAACACTTCCTCAAGTACCCCAAAACGTTTCCAATACCCACAAAACCTGCTATAATACACCTAAAACCTCTGATAATACCACAAATCCTGTCCCTAATACCACAAATATTCCCCTTTTCCAAACATATATTTAATGAGCTATATAACAACATTTTTTTACCCAAATTAATTACTGTCATGGAAATAATGACAGTGTAGGTGAGTTAAAAGAGCTTGAAGCAATGTTACACAAGAGTCCAGGTGCTACTGTTCAGCATTCTTATCTAACGATCTCACACACACCTCTCATGGCTCGAAGGCGCATGCTGTTAAATGCAAATAGTCACCAAACAGGAAAACACGAACCTAATGTCCTTGAAAAGAATCCACTTCTCTTTTCTCTGACTAGCTGAAAGACAGACTGAAAGTTTTTTATGAGCAAGCATGCGGATCTGTAAATTTTTGGGGACGACAGATCATAGGGAAAAACAAGGACACAGCGGAAAAAACAGTCGTTAGTCACTCGCTGACCGACAGGCTGAGAGATACGTGGGCTTTCAACAGCAAGTATGTGTGTGTGTGTGTGTGTGTGTGTGTGTGTGTGTGTGTGTGAACACACACTGATACTCTCCAACTAGTGAGCCCAGTGTTTTCGACCCCTTGGAACAGGAAGTGGTACCTAGCGACTAGATGAAAACAGAGGAAGTGCAAACTGCGTTCCTTACATTCCAGCATTGTCTTAGTGTGAGCACACACACATACACACTTCAGGAGGCCGACAGCCATACACACAAAAAGGTGCAAGACAATAGCTGACACACACAGCGTCTGTTATGAAGACAAACATGTGACATAAAGTGTGTATCCTCAGAACAGCATGTCCAAAGAAAGCCAACATAAGCATCTGAGATTTCTTTATTCACAACTCCTTTAGAGTTTTAGTTTATAAAGTTGGTCCAAACAGAACCCTTGCCTAGATTAATCCTGGCCCAAAAAACTTAAAATTTAATTTAGTTTTCAATTCAGTTTTATTTGTATAGTGCTTTTAACAATGGACATTGTCACAAAGCAGCTTTACAGAAATAAATGGATT
>JAKKZN010000025.1:14794343-14807977 GCA_033441825.1 Pangasius elongatus
CACTGTGTTCACTCACACTGTGTGGAGATTCAGCTGTACGTTCTCCAGGACACACACTCGGCTCAGACACGGATCACCCATCTCTGTGTGGACCTCAGGATGGACCTGAGCAAAGAGTGTTAAAACTGCTATAGAGAGCGATGCAGCAGCGCTTTAGTCAATTAGTCTGTCCAGCTGTCTCACCTCCTCATCAGTACACTCTGCTCAAACAGATCAGCTTCCAAAGCTTCAAGTTTCTTGCTAACATGACCATCAATGACACTGCGCTCGTCATCTCGTAGTCTCAACTGTGTCGTAAAGCTGCACTGCATTCTGGGACATTGAGTCCCACGTCTCCACTAATGTCTTACACTGGACTTTTCATTAATATGATGCTGAAAAATGGGGAATTTTTTTTTTGATTGTTTGAAATAGTTAATTGTTTTCTCCAGGCTGTATCCTGTCCTACAACAAGACCTCTAATATCTTAAGAAAATATATTTAACCATCTCTACCCTTTTTGTCCCAAGGGGGTGCAAACTTTTGCAGTCAACTGTAGAGAGTGGGTATTATGTGCTAGTTGTTAGGAGAAGACAATAATTAACAGTGTGTGTGTTGCTCGAGTTTTATTTTCTAATATAAGCATAAACACCATGTACTGTATATACAAGTGTAATGAGAAATGGGTTTTTTCAGTGTGTGTGTGTGTGTGTGTGTGTGTGTGTGTGAGTGAGAGAGAGAGAGAGAGATAGTGACCTGGCAAACGGTGTCCATCAGTTTACTCTGGAAAGGAGAGGGAAGAGACGCATCCCACACTCTCAACCTCCTAACAGAGAGAGAGAGAAAAAAAACAAAGAGAATGAGCGAGAGACATACAGCAAGAGACAAAGACAGATTGAGACAGACAGAACATGAGAGACAGAGATAGAAAGCGACAAAGAGAGAGACTGACACATAAATCAAGAAAGGCGGACACTGATAGAGACAGGTACAGAAAGATAGACAGTGAGGCAGAAAATGAGACCAAGAGAGACAAAGTGAGAGACAGACAGAGAGAGAGAGAAGAGAGAGAGAGACAGAAAGTGAGAGACAGACAGAGAGAGTGAGTGAAGAGAGTGACAGAAAGTGAGACAGACAGAGAGAATGAGTGAAGAGAGAGATAGAAAGTGAGACAGAAAATGAGAGGAGAGAGAGTGAAGAGAGACAGAAAGTGAGAGACAGAGAAAGAGAGTGAAGAGAGACACAGAAAGTGAGAGAACAGAGAGTGAAGAGAGAGACAGAACGTGAGAGAAGAAAGAGAGTGAAGAGAGAGACAGAAAGTGAGAGAAGAAAGAGAGTGAAGAGAGAGACAGAAAATGTATGTGTACAGTAAAATTATTTGAATTAGCAGTATATTAACATACTTGTTCTATGATGCGATACACACAGTTTATATATGATGTGACGTGTGTGTGTGTGTGTGTGTGTGTGTGTGTGTGTGCGCGCACGTCACCTGTGAAAGGTCAGCAAAATGAAGTACATAAGTATGAGGGCCACAGACACACTCATTGACAAGAGGAAATACAGCCAGGCTGAAGCTGATGCTGGAGCTACACAAACACACACACACACACACACACACACACACACACACACACACACACACACACACACTCACACGTCACATCATATATAAACTGTGTGTATATACATATATAGAATATACTGTATGTATATACAGTGTGTGTGTGTGTGTGTGTGTGTGTGTAGTCTCACCTGGCCGTGTGGTCCAGTAAACTGGTTTGGTCCAGTTTGAAGGATAGCCGGCGTACCGTGACCCTCGACCCCTCCTCGGGCTCACGCTACAGCGCACCTGAGCTAGGTAACGGGTGGAAGAACGCAGAGAACCTTCCGCCATGACACACACACTCACACCCGGTGGGAGACTGAGCGTCTCTGCTAACTCCTGTGGAGAGAAACTGTGAATGGAAATGAAACTGGAAACATGCTATGTTGAAATGGAGTTGTGCTCTGTGTTTACAAAAAAAGATCCCTTAACACAGTTGGGTCAAAGCACGGACATTTCTCAGTATGGTTAGCATCTGATGCTAAATCAATGTAATTACAGTGTAAGTCTAATTGTATGGAACCTTTTCTTAGTAATTTACCATCATATCTGAGGTAAATGTTGATATTTCTGATAGCTTTGTCTTGTTTCTACTGTCACTATGCCTGCTCCATGCTAGCTAGCGTCACTCATTATCTGTCCTTCAGAGCTGCCTAGCAACAGTGTTCAGTTAGCAGCCCATGCTAAAAGTCTACTAGTAAATTACATCACATCTGAGGGAAATGTTGATATTCCCAATAATTTTATGTTTCTACTGTTACTGTTCCTATACATCATCCATATCTCATTTAACCGCTCAGTGCTAGCTAGCTATGCTCATCTGTCCTTAAGAGTTGCCTAGCAACAGTGTTCAGTTAGCAGCTGATGCTATATGTAATTACAATGTAATTTTAGTTGAAGGGAGACTTTTCTTAATAATTTATCATCACATCTGAGGTAAATGTTAAACACTTGATAATTGTTTCTTGTTTCTTCTGTCACTATGCCTTTAAATTGGCCATATAAATCATTCCACAGCTCCACACTAGCTAGCTTCGCTCATCAGCTATCCTTTAGACTTGCCTATCAACAGTATTCAGTTAGCATTCGATGTTAATTGTAATTAAAGCGTAATTTTAGTAGTAAGGGGTCTTTTTCTTAGTAAAAGCCAACACATCTGAGGAAAATGTTGATATTCCTGATAGTTTTGACTTGATTCTACTGTTACTGTGCCTTTACATTGTCCATATAAATCATTTAACAGCTCCACGCTAGCTAGCTACGCTCATTGTCTAATCCTTAGATTAGCCTAGCAACAGTATTCGGTTAGCAGCCGATCCTAAGTGTGATTTTAGTAGCAGGGAGTCTTTTCTTAATAAATTACCATCACATCTGTGGGGAATGTAAATATTCTTGATAGTTTCGTTTTGTTTTTCCTGTCACAAAGCTAGCACTAGCTAGCTAACTCATTAATCTGTCATGAGATTATCCATATTTCCCAGTTGCCTAGCAACAGTGTTCTCCCAACTTCTCACAAAGTTGAAAGCACAAGGTATTCTCCCAGGCATTCATTCCTGTTTTGCTGCCAAATTGTGTTTGATATAATTGTTTCCCATCTTTTTTTTTCTCTTCTCTTACTTTTTTATATTAAATTGTATTTTTTCTTCTCCTTTTTCACTCTTCCATCATATTTATATACATCCAAGCAATAAAAGGAAGAAACTAAATTTCTTTTAGGAAGTGAAGGATGTATCAGAACACACACACACACACACACACACACACACACACACACACTCACAGGTGAGTTGATGCTCCAGTATCTGAGCTCAGAGTTTATTGGGACTGTTTGATATTTAGGGAGAGTCCAGTTCAGGACCCAGTCGTCTCCGATCAACTCAACACGCATGTCCACTGGAGCCGCAGGCTCAACTGTAGAAAACGCACACACACACACAAATGTGAGGGACTTCAATTGGAAACTCCTTATCAATGGATTCCCCACTAACATTTTATAAATTTTATATCAGTACACTTGCAAAATGGGAAGATGTGTTAGAAGAATGGTGTTCATCGCTCCAGTACAGTTCCACAGACTTGTAGAATCTATATCAAGGCAGACAGAAGCTGTTCTGGCGATTCATGCAACACATCACTAACACACTTTTTGTTGTTTTTTCTGAAAGCTACGTACTGTGTTTGTGCGCCTGGAAGACTTTGGTCCTTGATTCTGGATGGAGAGCCAACAGCAGCGTTTCAGCTTCAGGTACAGAGAATGAACAGGAGAACCTCACAACAGCATCATCATCATCATCATCATCGCCATCTAATCCTGCGCAACACAACTCATACCTGAGGCAGAAAGAGAAATGGGTTAAGCTTCCTACAGTAAAACTACACTTACACACACACACACACACACACACACACACACACACACTCACGTTGCGTTAAGCTGTGTGCGATAGGACAGGTCATAGACGACGTACTGTGCCAGTTCTCTCATCATCTGCCACTTGCACTTCACCTCACGCTCTCCATCATACACACACCGCAGGTTAAAAGGGCCATGGGGGGAACCTAACACACACACACACACACACACACACACACACACACTTGGCTGTGAGAGTGTGCATGTCTCTCCCACATAGAAAGCACAGCCAGTTTTGTTGATCCCTTGGCCATGGACAGCTGCGGCATCGTCAGGATTTGAACTCATGATCTCCCACTAAGTCGAACACGTTTCTGTTGCACCACTCAGTGGCCTACTTGCTGGAGTTTTTTTTAGATCTTGTGAACAGGAATAATTGAAAATGAAGAATGAAACGATCACATGGCTGATGTTAAATGACAGAAAGAAATAGCAATGACCATGCAAATGCACAGGAAGTCACAAACTTGCTGGTGATAATAGTTTTAGTTTTAGCATCAATAAAAAATACACGTACCAGTAGAACTTATGTTATTCAATCCATTGTCTATTCGTCTCTTCTGCATCATGGTCAGACTCCTCCTGTCGTCCTCCCTTAGTTCAACAGACTGGAAAAAAAAATTCACACGGAACAAATATGCTGTAATTGTCCATAAGAGGTCAGCTTTGGTAAATATGTGAAACATATAAAATACAAATAAGTACATGAACACACGACAAAAACATATTGTAAAAAGTCATGTTAGAACAGCTTGCAGAAGACCGTCGTGTCTATTTCGGCACCTGTTGAAACCTTGAACTCCATTTCCCATGATTCCTAGCCAGACAACAAACATCACATGACCAATCACAAGCAGCCTATTCCCTTTCACAAACACACCTGTTCTCAAGCAAGACTCTGCCTTTAAATAATCCAGATATTCACTGGTTTCTTGCGAAGTCTTGCCAATGCGTTCTAACTAAAGAAAAATAAAAAATACTATTATTACAAGAAAAGCATCATGCTATTATGAGAAAATGATAACTTTTAAAATTTGACTTCATGCTTCAGTGTAGGTGTCATTAGTGAGTGCACATTACGAAGCATTCTCACGTTTCGTTATAACGAGATATAATTCTTTTCTTACGTGGCAGCACTGTGCTTCTGTATTACCCGCCTTATTTAAGCTTGTTTGTAGTTTCCTGATTTGACCCTTCTGAATATTTTGCTTTTGCTATAAATAATCATGAGGCAGGCCTGTGCGATTCCTGGCAAAATTAAACCACGTCAGCTCTCACGTCATATCCAAAACTTACAGAAGTTCCCACATTTCATAACATAATACCATAAAGTGCAATTTATAAATCCTGTGATTTAAAGAGAAGGAAGGGGGCAGAGATGTGAAAGAGGAAGTCAGTTATTTTTTTGTGTCAGTCTGACACTGGAAGGCAATTTGACCATTTGTGTCAGATCAGGGTCAACACTGTGCTAGGCTAGTGCAGTTATTCTTATTATTCTACCTTTCTGAAATATTTAAACTATGTTTTGTGGCAAAATTTTACCTCGGCAGAAATTAAGAATGTCCTTCAGCGTAATTATACACTGTCTCACTCTCTAAACATGGATTTAAGCACTGTGGGTCCCTTGCTAGTTCCACAAAGTAGATAGAAATAAAACTAGACTTTTACAAACAGCCCTAGCAAGCTAATTACCTAGCTGGTTACCGATCTATCTCGCTACATTAACTGTTTTAAAAAGCTTAGCTGACTTTCTAGCTAGCAAGTTACATATACTGCCAAATGATAGGTCTTACAGATAGCTAAAATTTTAACTTTGGTTAATCTATGAACACAAACATGACTGTTAAACAGGAAGCTTAGTGCCAGTATTTTGTGTTGGTCACATTAACAATATTGTACATTTTGAATATGAAATACTCACAATCCGATATGAAGCTCTCAGGTTGAAGGTCATGGACTGAGTCACAGCTGGGGTGGAGAGTTTAGAGACGAGCCAAAGGTGTGTCCAGTCTTCTGTTATGTTTCCTAAATCATAAGGCAGTTTGCTTCTTTTAGTTGTGGCCTGGAGCTGTCAGGCTAACGTTGCTTACAATTAAAGAAATCACCCAATTGAGCTATATGAATATGACTCTATTTCAAGATGGAGTCACGGCTGTTTTTAGCAGTCTGTGATGCATTTTGTCAATTTTTCCACATCAGCGTGATATTAAGTAGCTAGCCAAGTTTGTTAATAAGCCAGTTAACACTGGACTAACTGCTATATACAAGCAAGCAAGATAAAACTAGTTTAGCTGTTATTTTGTGTATTTTTTGTGTGTGCTAACTCAAATGAGAGGAAATTAGGGCTAAAGTCATATGAAGTCACATGATCCCATTTAAAATTAGCTGGTCTTCAGCTAACTTAAGCTCCGCCCTTGTTGACTCATCAATCACCAAAATCAGGACATGCACACTGGTTTATTACCCAAGTCTAAAGTGTACATTTTCTTGCATTTGCACTCTGTTGCTATGTAAATTAATGCTGAGGTGGGTGGAGCAACACTCGAAATCTACTGACACAGTGGCATTTTCAAATATATTCTGGTTCGAAAATGAGCATGACTTTACCTGAGAACCTTGCTTAGCGCGAATGCGGGGACGAACAGTATTTCTGTGACCTTTAGCACAGCATTAGAAGTCTTGTCCCATTTCTTAAACAACGCCAAATACCAACTAAATACAACACAAGTAGCTTTTGTGTTGATAAGCAGTGTGTACTGACCGTGCTGTGTGAGGTTAATGGTTCCTGAAAGGCCCTGAGCATGTGGCGTGTGGAAAAAGAACACGTCGTCGAAGCCGATGGCGAACAGCGAAGTGTTGTATCGACACTGGGATCTCTTCTGTCCCGAAGCATTCTGGGCCGTCGGAGGACCGGTAGACACGGGGATGCAGGCTGACACTCTGATCACCACAAATACATTTTCTCATGATAGCGTCCAAACAACTTCAGTCCCGAACAGTGTGTGTGTTGTGTTCGATGTCTGAAAAGCTAATACACGCTCACTCCGTCTCACCTGTGCTCATCCGGGTCCAGGTGAAAAAGAGAAAGAGGAAGACCAGGGACTTCTGTCCAGCTACAGTGGATATGTGTCATGTAGTCGTTACGACATTCCAAGGACTCCAAAACAGGGGATTCTAAATAAAACAGTAACATTTTATTTGAATGCTCCAGTGCAGATGGTTTGTAGATGACTAATAACCATAACTGCAAAGTTCACCTAGCTAGCACCTTGATGAATGTGCATTTATGTTATTAACAAAAATTTTTTTTAACATAACCTACTATAACCTTCTATTTAATCAAGTAGTATGCAATTGAAGTTGTAGACTGTGACTATGTTTGTGTTTCACAAGTGTGTGAGATTAAGCCAGTGACCTTAAATCAGTGGAATTAAATCAGTGTCCATATCAAAGAGATTAAACCAATGACTTTAATCCAGCGGTTTAGGATTAAACCACTGAGATCACACCTGTGATTGCAATCCGTAAATTATCCCAGTGAAATTAAACCAGTGCAATTCATTTTAAACCAGTGAGATTACACCAATGATCTTCCAACAATCAGGTTAAACCAGTGAGATTAACCAGTTATCTTTATACCAGCGATGCTAACCCACTGTAATTAAACAAGTAATATCAAAACAGATTAAACCAATGAGATTAAACCAATGATATTAAACTAGTGAGATTAAACCAGAGGGATTAAACCAGTGAGATTAAACCAGTGGGGTTAAATCATTGAGATTAAATTTGTGAGATTAAATCTTTGGGATTAACATAGTGAGAATAAATCTGTGAAATTAAACTAGTAAATTTAAAGCAGTCAATTTAAACCAGTCAATTGCAACCAATGGGATTAAACATGCAAAATTATAGTAGCGAGATTACATCATTGAGATTAAAATAGTGGACTTAAATCAGTGAGATTAAAACCGGTCGTATTAATTCAGTGGGATTAAACTAGTGACTTTAAACCAATGGGAATCAGCTACTGATATTAAATCAGTGGGATTAAACCAGAGGGATTAACCGGTGAGATTTAAACAGTGAGGGAAACACTAGGCATTAGTGATTTAAACACTAGGCAAATACATGCATTGAAAATGGCCAAAACATCTAACAAAAAGTTCTTACTAAAGTCATTTTTAACAGGAAGTATATTAAACAGTAATATATTAAAAGTATATTAAGGTGTCTTGGACTTCTTTTTAAAACTCTTTTTTGGAGTTTTTTTTTGTTGCTGAACCTCATTCTGGACGTCTCATTATTCCCTCAGCTCTTTAGCTGCTATTTAAAACTGTCACCATTCGGGAAAGATTGCGTTTGGGATGTGAATAGCTCTTACCTGGGGCGGACGGACCGTGATTTGGACACACTATGGTGCAGTAAGTAGGGGGGAAACTCGAACACGAGACCCAGAGGAGGAACGCCATCGCTGGGGACAGAATGTGGGTCCTCATGACCTCAGGTGGATCACACGAACTGGATTAAGTGAATATAAGCAGAATACACTTGTACTTATGGGAAGAACCTAAATGGCCTAAACTGTGTCGTTAACGTTTAACACTTTTGACATTGTTCACGAGTGAAATGTGGATTTCTCTGTTTATACACCTGGTTTAATTCATGATCCCGGCCTGGAGAGCCATTAAAGGAATCATTTGGCCAAAATACTTCTCTAATTTACTACTTAGCAATGAATGTTCTGTTTAATAAAAGAGCAGTGTATTTTCACATGTATTTTCCAACAATATATTTTCACCTAAATTATTAGCAATAAACAATACACAATTAGTGCTAATCATTTTACATTTTTATCTAAAAGTCAAAGTTTAACACGTTTCATTTACCATAGATGAAAATGACTGCAAAAATAGATACAATTTATTAAAAAAAAGAAAGAAAGAAAGAAATCCATAAACCATTTTATGTTGTTTTTGCTCATTGCACATTTTGAGCCAAGAATCAATATAGATTTTAGAAATGCAGTTGGAGTCAGAGCACAATTCACAAACAAAAAAATCAGAATAATAAATAATAGCGGTTTAAGATGTGACACACGGCTAAAAGTCCAACACTATGCCATCAATATGCATGCAAATCCGTAACGAAACCTTACCTTCAGATATGACAGGTCTGAAAAAATTGTGAGTTCTCAATTCATACAGCAATATATAATCATCACACACACACACACACACACACACACACACACACACACACACACACACACTTCACTGGTCATGTTGACACCGAGTATTGAATATTGCTGACTCATTCAATTTAAAAAAAAAAAAAAAAAAAAAACTTCCTTTCCAGAGGATTCTATTATGAAAATAAAGTTTTATCTTTATCTCAGTCCTACGCAAAGCACACACTGTTGGCAAATTATTCCCAGTATTCGGTTTGCTGGTGAATAACAGGACATGTGAAGTGTTTTTTTTGCTATTGCTATTACCGAAGAACAGATTTGATGCTTCAAAAGCTTTTACTATTTATTTAAAAAAAAATACATTCTTAACAGTCTGACCACTTTGCCACAAAAATATGTTTAATGTGTCCTCTCCCTGGCTCATTTTCAACTGTTCCTGATTTTTTTTTACGGCCCTAATGGTGATTAATGGTACTTTTAACTGGTTTTATTTTTGTTTTATTTTTTTATATCCATTAACCAACCTTTGCAGGTCAACGACCAGCTGTATCTTTTGTGTTGAAAGCTCTTTTTTTTTTTCCAGTGGTGATGGATACACTTTGTACTTCAAGGCTTCCAGGGCTTAATTTGTAAAACACCAGGTACCGGAACACCAAGCGAGACCTGATCCAGCGAGTGGACAGGTCAAAAAAAGGTATGATGCTGCCATCATCATGCTCCACCGTACAGATGATATTAGCCAGTTGATGCACAGTGCCTGGTTTTTGATAGATGAAACACTTGGGGTTCAGCGCAAAAAGTCCATTTTTGTCTCATCAGACCAGAGATTCTTTTTCCTCATGCTCTCAGAGTCATTTAAGTGCCTGCTACATGCCTTTTACTCAAGTTTTACTCAAGTCAGGTTTGATTGGAGTATTTCTGAGATGGTTGTCCTCCTGGCAGGTTCTCTCATCTCTGTGGAGGACTTCTGAAGCTCTGTTAGTGTGGCATTGGGAACCACTGGCCATTTAAACCAAAGTGCTGTACAAGTAGTATAAAACAGATCTATACACAAAATATAATACCGGAAGACAAATGGAAATTTTATAGCCTCAGACTGAATTGAAAGATAAAGAATAAAAGTGTGTCTTCAAAGAGGATCTGAACATAGCAATAGAAGAGGAAGATCTTATATGAAAGGGGAGACTATTCCAGAGCCTGGGAACAGCCACTGAGAAAGCTCAGTCAGCTTTGGCTTTGGAACGTGAACGTGGGACTGAAAGGAGTAATTGACTTGATGATCGAAGAGATCTTGAGGCAGTATATGAAGTAAGGAGATCACATATGTACTGTGGAGCTAAAAACAAATAATACAATTTGAAGCTCAATGCGGAAATTGACTGGCAGCCAGTGAAGAGAGGCAAGCACAGGAGTAACGCGCTCACGCTTCCTGGTGCCAGTCAAAAGTCTGGCAGCTGCGTTTTGCACCATTCGCAGACGATCTAGAGCGGCCTTAGGCAACCCCAAATAAATTCAATTACAGTAGTCCAACCTTGATGTTATTAATGTGTGAGCAACAGTTTCCAGATCCTGAGATAGTTCCTTGGACTTCATGTTTTTTTGGTCTGACATGCAATTGAATCATTTCCAATCAATTGAACTTGGCTCAGGTGGACTCCAGACAAGTTCCAGAGCCATCTCGAGATAATCAAAGCAAACAGGAAGCACCTGAGCTCACCCTGAGCTCACCAGCCTTAGCCAAAGGATAAAATTATTCTTTTTCCTTCTAAATTCTACATAATACATTCCATACTTACATTTCTGTCCATGATTTAAGTTCTGTGCTTTATTAATCCTCCGCCTAGGTTGGGAAACGATCCTCACTAAGAAGCCGTCACACAGGAGTGGTTACTGCTTTACCTACTGTGCTAATGCTAATTGCGGCTAGTATGGCTACAGGGATGCAAGTGTTACGTCAGGACCAAGCTAACAGTAATACACCTTATCGAATATTTTTATTATTATTATTGTTTGGATTAAATCTGCTGATTTAATCCAAAAAATACTAATGAGTAGGAAAATTATAATCAGGCTAATACAAGAATTATTATAACACCAACATGAACAAATCAAGCATTTTATTCTATATTTATATTTAACACAGTGTGAAAGCCTGTAAAATGTAGAACTGCAATTACAAAAATCACAAGTTTACATATTAGTATAGCAATTTATATAATATTTTATCCTCATAAGCAAAATTCATGAAACATACTGTGCAATTTTGCCACATCTAATATTTCTGTGTTTGTGTGTGTGTGCTCATGAAAGAGGTCCAGTGCCCTTTTTAGAGACAGCCCTGTCCGATTTGCCTCATTTGTTTTAAGGCTGTTTCTGTTCTGTAGTGAAACTCGCCGGAGCATTTGGGAGGCCAGAGGGATCGAGTCAAGTGCAAGGAGAAAGAAATCAAGATGTTTAAAACGTGTAAATATGTTTAATACTTCAAATATCAAACAATTGTTACAGGTTTTGTGTAGTTATTTAATCTAAAAATGACATACTGTTGCTAGGCAACTGGAAATATGAACCCTGAGCTAGTAACGCTAGCTAGCAAGTGTGATGACAGCGTTTTGAAAACAGTGTTGGAATTCGGCGTCTGCCAACACGTGCGGCACAAACCTGAGGACATGACCTTCATTCATAGGCGATGTGAACACGCGCGCGCGCACACACACACACACACACACACATTTCAGTACTCAGTGTTGTACACAGACAGATTGCTGGAATGCGTGACACAAAGTTCCCATGGATACTGGTTGACGGGCCTCTTGACCTTTGACCCGTAGCGTTTGCTCTCTCGCACCATGAGGGCCACGTCCTCGTTATCCAGGATGCGCACCAGATCTCCTTCAGGGTCACGGTAGTTTAGTGCAATGTCCTCGACCAGAAACACCTCCCTGTGAGAGAGAGAGAGAGAGAGAGAGAAAGAATAAGAGAATGACAGAGACACAGAGAATGAAAGAGAGAGAGATAAAGACAGAAACACAGAGAAAGACAGATAGAGAGAGAAACAGATATACAGAGAGAGAGAGAGAGACAGACAAAGACAGAAACACAGAGAAAGAGACAGGGAGAGGTATAGAGAGAATCACACAGGGACAGAGAGAGAAACAGAAAGGGACAGACAGATACAAAGAGAGAAAGAGAGAGAAAGAAACAGAAAGTAATCAAAGTAATGACTATTATTCTTCTATTTAAAGCTGCAATATTTCTTACTCGTACAGAAAACCTGGAGGATATTTAGAACGTGATAAAATCTAGACAAATGGACTAATCTTACCTAATGCACCTTTAACGTTATTAATTAAAGACTTTCCCAACTCGAGCAGGCAGAAAGAAGTTTTCAGGACCATTTGTGAACAATAAAATCTTGATGTCTTACTGACAAAGCAAAATGCAAGCAACAGCAGGTTGCAGGAAGTGATGTCATTATGGACGTAAAGCATTTTAGTGTTAATTGACTATTCAATGGAAACGAGTTGCATTAATAAAATGTGACTGGATTGGATGGAAACTTAGTTATGAATNAATGAATGAATGAAGGAAGCAGCTTTGAACTGATGTGAAGCCACTGGGGGGAGGGTTGCACAGGAGCATCTAAAATATATTTCTTCATGATAATAATAATGGAGTGGATTTTAAATAAATGTCATAGTAATGAAAACTTCATCTCCTGAATTTCTATTACAGTGGGAAGAAAATGAAAAAAAAAAAATTAAATAAATAATCATACTGACATTCTTGTAAAGTACACTCACGGGTCAGACTGGTTTCCAAAAAATATGTGTGTGTGTGTGTGTGTGTGTGTGTGTTATCTGTAAAATCACATAATCCAGACGACTCCTAAATTCCCCCTTAGACTGAATTTCCTTTTCAGAGTTAATAATCTTCCTCTTAATGAGGAACGAGCGTTTGCTGTTTCATTCGCTGCACGGCACCATGGGAGAAATAACGGCCACCGTAATGACGATGAGGAAATAAATGAGGACGTGAATAATGAGAATAATAAATGAACAAATGAACAATTTACAGCGAAATGAAGGGTGATGAAATGGAAAAACATATTAGAGAGGAAGACACATTACACTGTGTTTTGGATTGGCGGATTTTATTCAGACAGGAGTGTGAGTATGCGTGTGTGTGCGTGTGTGTGTTGTGATTTACCTCATGCGTGCAAGAAGGTCGAAGTATGACGGCTGGATGGAGAGGTCTTCTTCTACACACACATCCCTGCACACACACACACACACACACACACACACACACACACACACACACACACACACACACACACACGATACACACTAGTTTTCCTCTGATGAGTTCGGATACCGATGAAACTTTAAATTTAAAAATGGAACTCAAGGATAAGATTAAAGGTGAAGAGATTTCGGAAACAGTCA
>JAKKZN010000025.1:14810399-14824300 GCA_033441825.1 Pangasius elongatus
CTGACAAATTGCAAATTCTTCACATGGCAGGGTCAAAATTTGGCAGCAACCACATGAATCCATGGACCCAACCTGCCTTGTGTCAGTTCAGGCTGGTGGTGGGGGTGTAATGGTGTGGGGAATGTTAGCAGTTCAGGCTGGTGGCGTAATGTATAATGGCGTGGGGAATGCTAGCAGTTCAGGCTGGTGGTGGTGTAATAGTGTGGGGAATGTTAGCAGTTCAGGCTGGTGGTGGTGGTGTAATAGTGTGGGGAATGTTAGCAGTTCAGGCTGGTGGTGGTGGTGTAAAGGTGTGGGGAATGTTAGCAGTTCAGGCTGGTGGTGGTAGTGTAATGGTGTGGGGAATGTTAGCAGTTCAGGCTGGTGATGGTAGTGTAATAGTGTGGGGAATGTTAGCAGTTCAGGCTAATGGTGGGGGTGTAATGGTGTGGGGAATGTTAGCAGTTCAGGCTGCTGGTGGTGGTGTAATGGTGTGGGGAGTGCTAGCAGTTCAGGCTGGTGGTGGTGGTGTAATGGTGTGGGGAATATTCTTATCCCCCTTAATACCAAAAAGAGCACAGTTTAAATGCCTGAGCATATACATCCCTTTATGGCCACAATTTTCCGATCTTAAAACAGTTACGTCCAGCGTGATAATGCACCATGTCACAAAGTTGTCTCAAACTGGTTGTATGAACATGACAGTGAGTTCAGTGTACTTCACTGGCCTCACAAGTCAACAGATTTGAATCCAATAGAGCACCTTTGGGATGTGGTAGAAAGGGAGATTCACAGCATGAATGTGCGGATGACAAATCTGCAGCAGTTATGTGATGAAATCATGTCAACATGGAACAGAATCACAAAGGAAAGCTTCCATGCCATGAAGAGTTGATCTATATCAGACATTTCAATACTGGGAATTTGGGAAGGGTTTTACAGGGAAGAGGTTTTAAGAGGGATTTGGTGAAACTGTCTAGAGGTATTAGGGGAGGTATTGCAACTCTGGTAACTGCAGATATGGAAGATATAAGATGTTAGTTTTTACAGCTTACAAGAAACTCAAGGGTATGTTTTTGTGCAAGTCTTTAGAAGAACTAGATGTATTTTTGAGGACCTAAAGGATTTAGTGTATATAAGGTATATGATTCAACATTGTTTGTACTTCCGAGTACCTTTTTTTCTGGAGTCTTTAGTGATTTAGACACTCTGTTCCTAGGTGCAATTTGAATTTCAGTTCTGTCAGTATGAGCCTTTTGCATTTCCATCTCGAGTTGTATTTTGAACTCAGTGTTCCTGTAGCTGTGGCTTAAATAAATAAATAAATAAATAAATTTAAATTGCACAAGTAGCTTTAAAATGGAACTGTGTGTGGTGGATATGCCCACTACACACTCCCACACCAAACACCTGCGCACTCATCCTCTCCGCTCCCTCGCTCTCTCTCAGTCCCTACGCTGCGTGTCCGTGACTCTCTCTGTTGTCTAGCTTCTCCATCACTTTTCCTTTTTGCACTCTCTCTCTATCTCACTCTCTCCATCATCTCTCTCTCCTTCCATCAGAGGCTCATATAGTTTTCCTCTCTTGTGCTCACGGACACAATCTCTCACTCTCTCTCCCACCCTCCAGAACAAACTCTCCTCCCCTCCCTCTCTCTCCATCCTTCGCTCTCTCTCTCTCTCTCTCCATCCCTCACTCTCTCTTTCTTCGTCCCTCGTTCTCTCTCTCCTTCAGCTCACCTCTAGCCAGTCGGCATTGACTCTGCGCAGGAGAAAGATCACGTCTCCACTCTTCAGGCTCAGCTCCAGGCGCCCGTTCCCGCTGAAGTCAAACAAGGCCTGAACACACGCACACAAACACACACACACATTATATATACACAAGCACCAAGCGAACAGCATTGTGAGGACACACGAGGTAGGATGGCAATCTTGTTCCAACTTTCTGAGTGACTGAGCGAGTGAGTGCGTGAATGTGTGAGCGAGTGAATGAACGAGTGAGTGAATTAGAGAGAAAGAGGTGTGAACAAGTGAGAATAAATGAGGTAAAAGATAAAAGAGTAAAACAGTAGATATGTGTTGAACTTGTGCCAAGTCTACTACGTGCAACTTCCAGCAAACAGTTGTTTGTTGTATTTGTGTGATGCATGCATACAGAGAAAAGAACAGAAAAGAAAAGAAAAGAAAGAGAGACTACTGCAAGACACTATAGACCTTCTTCTGATGGTTTTGTGTGTGTGTGTGTGTGTGTGTGTGTGTGTGTGTATAGAGAGAGCGAAACAGAGAGAGACTACTGCAAGAGTGTAAAAAGAGCTTCTTCTGATGTTTTTTTGTGTGTGTGTGTGTTCGCTTTTAATGTGCATCAAGACACTCAACATGGGTAAAGCAATGCCCACACACACTTCTTTACACACACACACACACACACACACACACACACACACACACACACACAAAAAGCTCATGCTACTTTTCAGCTTTGCTGTGCTTACAGCTCTCTCACTATACAGTCTTTTTACACTTTTATTCTCTCTCTCTCTCTCTCACACACACACACACATACACACACACACACGCACACTTAGAATCAAGATAAAAAAAACGACAGATGACAAGTGTGTGTGTGTGTGAGAGAGAGCGAGAGAGAGAGAGAGAGAGAGAGAGAGAGAGAGAGAGAGGGAATAAAAATGTATCATAAAAAGACTGTATAGTGAGAGAGCTGTAAGCACAGCAAAGCTGAAAAGCAGCATGAGTGTGTGTGTGTGTGTGTGTGTGTGTGTGTGTGAGTAAAGAAGCTTTGTTGCTTTGTTTGCCGGAGTGGGAGTGAGTAGGTGAGACACTGTTACATGCTATCAGCTAATTATGTATTGGCAATTAAACTCCTTTGTGCATGTGTGTGTGTGTGTGTGTGTGTGTGTGTATCCTTGTGGGCAGTGCTTATATGGAGACACAGAGACAGTGTTAAAAGCTCATGCTCTGTTCATTAGAGCGAAGGCGCGCAACACACACCTCCGTATTACCCGACTGTGTTACACAACTCTGCAACACACAGCTTGATGTTACACAACAAAGTTACACAACTCTGCAACACACAAGGCAGTGTTACACAACTCTGCAATACACAATTCAGTGTTGTACAACTCCTCAGTGCACAACTCTACAGTTCATTACTGTGAATAAGGGAAATGGAAGCCTTGTCACCCAGTGGAGCCATGATTTCCCACAATGCACTGCAAAAGCTGGGGTCCAGTCTAGTGGCGTGGAACTGGAAATTGAAAAAAGAAATAGAAGAAACACGTTCAAGTGTTTAAATCATGTTATACCGCAACGCTATTGAATTCTGCATTCTGATTGGTCGGAATTCATTTTCTAGAGCAGCAGCTCTGACAGTAGCGCAGCTGCAAATCACAGGTTTATATAATGCGCTCGTTCTAATAACTGCTACGCTGGACACTCCACCTAAACTAAACGGAGCTAAAATGTCTTTATTTAACAAAGGAAAATGTGTGTAATCTTTGGTGTGGTGAAGTTTTCGTTAGGGACAACGAGAGATTCTTACGCAATAAAAGCAAAAATGTACAGAGGCGATTTTCTGAAGTGGAACAAAATCCGCTCTTCTCCACAGCAACCTTCCGAACGAACATAGCTAGCTAATGCACGTCAATTAAACTTTAGCTAACGTTATGAAGAACAAGTCTAGTAGCTTTAGTGGATGAACGAGTACATTCACAGCCACTATATAAGGGAATATATATACAGAAACTGAGCTAAATTCAATGTTCTTACTGATTACGTACTCATTCTTAAATGGTCCTGATGCGAACCTAGCTGTATATATTGGTGCCAGTTTTCCTGGTAAACAGGAAGTCCACTGTTGCTCTTTCCCTATCATCAGGACTTTCGAAACACAACAGAATCAAAGGTTGCTACAAACGTTGCACAAATGTTGCGTCAAGTGTAACAACTTCTAGGCAACATTACGCCAAACACAGTATCGACAACAGCTTCTGGAGCCGCTTACCAAAGATAAAATTATCTTTTAGATTTGTAGTTCAGCGTGAAAGCTTGACGTCAATTCCTTTCAGAAAAGAGCCTCGCCTTTAGCCGCAATGCTTATTTAAGTTTGTGAAGATGAAGTAATTTAAGTCGCATTGATCGGGATTAGCATATAAGAGCTCGGGGGGTCGTGGTGGTATTGATTCTGCTCCGTGGAGAGCAGGATGACGTGCATCAGTATTCATAACCACACCTACTGAGGCCACACCATTAGGAGATTGACACTGAGTGATGTTCAGTGGTTTGTTAAGCACTTAGCCACACACACACACACACACACACACTTGTATATACTTTTTGAATAATCCCTAAAACTAGTTATACAATATGCTGCCTACAGAGTGAAGTGTGGCAAAGCTAAAAAGAAAAATCCTTTTTTTTTTATTGATAAAGGTTCATTTAAAACATTATTCAAGCAGGTTCTCTCAGCAAATAATAACAGGCTGCTAAGCTACAGGAAGTCGGGGTTACATGCTTGGCCACGAAAACATAAATTCAGAAGGCTGAGCTGAGAGGAAATGATAACCTTCCCTGAGTAAAAATGATTGAATGAATCACCTGATTCAGATTCAAGATCTCTAGTGATTAATAGTATGAAGTGTCTAGTGCGAAGCCTTGCTGTGGTGTTAGCATCATGAGGTATTAGCATCGCAGTGCTAGCTACACATACAGCATATGGTAATGTTAGTATGTGAACTGACAAACAGCGCACTGTCGTGTTAGTGTTAGAGTCTTTTTTTCGACCTCTGTGCTATCGAGCTACAAACTGGGAACAACATGGACGCCTGAAAGCATGTTCGTCTTTAGTTAGCAACAAACTGGCTAATGTTAGCGATATGAGTGATGGATTTACGTTCCCAAAACAGCGTAGCGTATAGGGCAGATTTACCAAGTGATTCCGTGTGTACACTGACTTAAAGCTAACACTAGCATATACAATATAACTGGTTTTAAAGTAAAGAAGTGCTACTGTGTTGACGTGTTTTTGGGGTTGAGGACACTTTTCCGACGTTTTCATGTTTCTGTGTCGGAGGTCTGAAATTCAGGACAGTCAGCATGATAGCGGTGGTTGGAAACATCGCTGACTTTTCATAAACATGCCACTACGCCCTCGAGTCAGAGGACCCATGTGTCCTGTTCATTTGTCTCGCTCTCATGCCTTTCGACGCATTTAGGGCCAGATTGTTCCAGGGTAGAGAGAGCACACCTAACTTTAGACTCTTTCGCAAAAAAAAAAAAAAAAAAGCTTCCAATTACGCCGTCGCCGACCTGCTAAACGAGCTCATTAACACGTGGACGAGCCAGTGGGGAAGAAGGAGATGGGCTCCTCCGGTTAAATGAACTGACACACTTCGCTTTCAGGCGTTCCCGAGAGGACTCGGGCTGATATGAAGAGATGAATCATGGCCCTGGGGCACTGACATGACACTTTAAAGCAGATCCCAATAGAGCGGAGGTTATTAATGTGCAATTATGAACGTTACAAATCATTTTGTGACATTTGTGTCAAGTAACTGTTGAATAGACTCGTGTAGAGTTCAGCGTCGCTGATCGAGTGGCTCCGATTCTTAGTGACGCCGAGGTTTAATAGGAAAAAGCAGGTGTAAAACCTATTATTGCATACCCAGTAGGTGAATATCCTTATCACAGCTGATGGGAACAGAGCCTCAGTATCACAGTCAAACAACCGCACTTGCACAGCCTGACACGACCCTAACCCAACATCTCTTCCGAGTCTGATATCTTTGTGGCTCAAGGACCCCAAAACATCCCGAAACAGCTCATTGAGATTCAGATTGCTCTGTGCAGACATTTCACGCTGCAGCCCTCGGAGACAGAGAGAGAGAGAGAGAGAGAGAAGAGATGGACAAGAATTGAAAAAGTGATTGACTTCTTCTTCTGCTGCCCTTCACGCTAACTCTCGAGTACACGGATGGAATTTTTACGTTTAAAAAAAAAATTCTCAGTGATTAAAATTCTGAGCTCGTGATCAGAAGGTTGTGAGTTCAAATCCCAGGGCTCTTGGCCCCTTGAGCAAAACCATCACCACTCAGCTGCTCTGATTTTACTGCGTTTTATTGTAAACTGCTTCTGTAATTAGCACTAGAGTTACGCCGTGTTCCAATATTGGTTTTAGTATCAGTTTTAACCATTGCTCATTATCGCTTCGTATCTCACTGTGTNGTTCGTCTTCTCACAGGTGCTCACTGGCACCTCACATAAAAATACAGCTAACCTTCTTAAATAGACTTAACTCTGAGAAACAAAGCTAGCTGGCTAACTGTTACCATGCATAGACTTCTGGCAAAGCACAAATGAGAATGAAAAAGTCATAAATGGATCGGCAGGATTACGATGTGTCCATGACAACAATGAATTGTGTGTGATTATGTGAGGAATACAACACCGTGTCGTGCTGCTATAGAAAAATAATCAACGACGGGCTGGTGTGATGAAGCGGAGTTACTGTTACCACACTGGAGGTGATTATTTTCCAATAACAGCATGTCCTGAAGTGTTCTATTCCTTTTATACCAAAGCAATTTTACTGTTTTTTTATTTATTAAAAAAAAAGAGATCATACTATCTCATTTTAGTTGTGGAACATCTGTGAGTGAGCTGTTACTATAGAAACGATAACATATTAGAACACTTTTTCTTCCCATAAGCATCACAGTGATAAGTAAACGTTTGAGACGTTATAATTTAAGCGTTTCTATAAAACATGATTAGCCATAGACGGGAAAATTTCCAATACTAGGTGAGAAGACGTCCACCTCCCCCTGACACACTCTCTGTCTTAGAAGTGTGCTTAAAGTTTCAGGATATAAAATACGCAAGCTTAATAGGATCAGCTTCCATTAAGGAGCATCTAATATCTCCATAATTCTTCTTTCTGGAAGAGCTTTTATCTGTGCGACTGCGGCACATCCAGCAGAGGAGTCACATGAAATCGCATTTCGGTCTTGCTCTCAGGGCTAATGTGATGGGCCTGTTTTCTTATTCAGCTCAAATGAAGCACAGAAGTGTGACACATGCACACACACACACACACACCCACCCACACACACGTCCAGCAAAATTAGCCCGATGGCAGTCGTTTAACTGATTGCTGCAATTTTTTTCCCCGTATGTTCAATTCTATGTTTTTTCCATTTTTTCAATGTGTTGAATTCTGGATTCTGATTGGTCAGGAGGTGTTGATTAATTCTCTATAACAGCAGCTCTGACAGTAGCGCACGTATAAATGAATGCGCTCCCTCTAATACGTTATCGTTTCTATAGTGACAGCTCATTTGCAGGGACGTGTACGGTGGACGTGCCACATAAACCGAATAATAGTTTTTACGTTTTGTGGTTTCTAGGAAACATGACCAGCTATTTTTTTGTCTTATTAACTTCAGGAGAGAGGAAAAAAGCAAGTTAAGCTGCTATAACGTAAGTGAGAACAGGAACTAATTTGTTTCGTGGACAATCCACAACATTAAATGTAATCTGTAATAAATTCAAAACCACAACCATTGAAGAACCGCTGTGGAGTAAGAGGAATAAAGCACTTTGGGATGTGCTGTTATCGGAAAATAATCAACTGTCATTGATTTATTTTCTCTGTTTATTGCCATGGACCATGCAGTGGGTGGTTGCGCATGCAAATGAACTCAGGCACTCCATTAATCACTGTAATTAATATTTAGTTAGTGCGGTATGAAAGCCAGTTTTGCGTCTTCCTGTCAGAAATCGATGCTGATTTTTGGCTGCACTTTGCATGTGGTTCTGAGCGACTGCAGCAGGGGCCACGACACGCTGTAAAGAACCCGGGGCTGGAACGTGAAGGGCAGCAGAAAGCTCGGTTTGGGGCTCTGACTCATTTCAGTATTAATGCAGCTTGGCAGGTGATGTGTTTGCTAAAAGATTTCTCCGGTCATTGAACATAAATTAATATAACGTCTCAGTAATAGTCAATCTTCTCTTAGCAGCAGCTACTGCAGCCATGTTTGCACCGAAGTATTATATTTTTGTTTAATAGCGCACAAAATGACAAAGTCCATCGTTACTATCAGTGTGGACAAGTTAGAATGGACAGATCATTACAGGTTTTCCTGCACAGTATTTTGTGCTTTGAGAAGGAAAAGCACAAAACTGTAGTGACGCCCCTTCATCTCCATTCCTGGTGCTGAAGTCGCTGAAGGCAAATGCTGTACAAAATGTTCTACATTTACGCCCATCCACATTGATATTTTATAAAAGGTAGTTTTTACCACTTACCAAAAAAATCCACACAAACTGTTTTAAAAAAAAATATCTCCCTCTACATGAACAGCTTTTCTTAAATATTTTTGTCCACATAAGCAGTGTTTTCGAAAATATCTCCTTCCACTGAAGAGCGTTTTTGGAGTTTTATAATTTCTCCATATTTGAGGTAGTTTTTGTTTTCAGTGATTGAAAACGCAGTTTCATGTGGACGGGTGGCAAAAAACCTGACATTTTCAAAAATGTCCGAATATGTGAGGACAAGGCCCCAAGTTATGTTCATGGTTTTTTTTTAACCATTTGGGATAAATGACTCTGTCTCTAGGAAAAGAATAAATGCATACTGTATTTTCACATATTTTAAATTCTGCACCAATTCTCTAACTTAATACCAAACAATCCCCACAAGTTAGGCGTCACGAATGTGATATTACATGTAAGTACCACTTCTGGAGCTGCTCTTTGTCTGTGTCTAAATCTTAAATGTTATACATTTAGTGCACTAGATTCTATAATGTGATTATGTAATACCTTAGACAGCATATCAAGTAAACATTTGGGATTTGGCCTAACTGTAAACGATTAAATAAAAAAGCCTGTATGAAGGCAGGCTGAAGATGTGCGGCTCAGAGTTGTGCATGTCCACAGGAGATGGATAGCTAGCTGCCTGTCACGGAGCGTGAACAAAGGCTAAACGAGCGTATTTGTATTCCAGGAAGATAACTGATTTTTTTTGACAACTCCTTTATTGTGTACTCAAATACACACTTAGACGTCCACGCCCGCCTACAACTGCAGCTGACGCGTGTTTTTGTGTGTGTGATGTATTTTAGGTATGAAGTTTGTCAAGGTCAGTGGGTAGTGTGAGTTCTAAAACGTGCCCAGACAGAATAGAGTGAGAGAAAGAGATAGTGATTGTGGTTTGCGTGTGATATTGAGAGGAAGAAAAGAAAAGAGGGAGAGATAGAGATGTATAAAGAAATTAGAAGTAGAAAATAGAGCAGGGCAGGAACTAATGATAGGGTGACCTCATGACCCAGAAAGCAGGAGGGAGGGAAAAAATGTGACACTCCTTTGCTGAAGAAGGAAAAGAGAGAAAGAGGGCGATTAGAGTTACACCATCTGCCTTGTAGCGCAACATCCTATCACAAGTGTTTTATCAGGATTTACAACGGCTGCACACACACACACACACACACACACACACACACACACACACACACACACAGTCAAAAGAACATACAGGATGATTTAGCTCATATATGGCTCACACACACGTGTGTGTGTGTGGGAGTAGCGCAGGATTGTTTGTCTTAACCTTCGATCACATTCTGAGGCTATAAATCCCACGCTGTATGTGTGTGTGTGTTTGTGTGGGAGCTCCATTGCACAACAATTGCATTTGCTACCACAAGGTGCAAGCTTGTGTTGTAACCATAGAACCACATGCTTTCGAGAGTTTTGACACTTGTGCGTGCATGTACGTTTGTGTGTGTGTGTGTGTGTGTGTGTGTGTGTGTGTGTGTGTGTGTGTGAGTCTCTGTGTGTGTGTGTGTGTGTGTGTGTCTGTGTGTGTGTGTGTGGGTGTGTGTGTGTGTACCTGACAGTGAGGATCTGGCCGAAGTTGAGGTCCATGTTGTTGACCTGAGCGATGAAGATGGCAGCGAGCGCCTCGTACAGCGCCGTGCCGTCCATGTTGATTGTGGCTCCGACTGGCAACACGAACCGCGTCACTCGCTTATCCACACCGTTATTCTCCTCCAGACACTTAAACGTGATGGGCAGAGTGGCAGAGCTGCACACACACACACACGCATGCACACGCATTAGTTTTAATTAGTTCCTGGCATCTCCTGTCAGATTTACTGCATTACAGCGTGTGTATTTACTGAGACAAACACCTCTGTGCAGGTGTGCACATTAAAGCTATGAAAATATGTGCGGGTGTTTAGAGGTGTAGTGTCTACAGGTGTGGAAGTATAATATATACAGACGTGTAGGTGTAGTGTCTACAGGAATACAGGTGTAGAGATGTGCAGGTGTAATGTGTACAGGTATGCAGGTGTACACATGTGCTGCTCACCTGGAGGAGGTGCCCAGCGCGGTGACGAGGGCCTGTAGGAGACCTCCGATGAACACGAAAGGGTTTTTACGCGTGACCAGGAAGTAGATGGTGGGCAAGACGAGGGTGGCATGGATGAGCAGGCCCACGATGACAGTGATGGTGTAGAGCCCCAGAGCTCCGCCCATCGCTGACAGGTCCTCCATCTCCAGGATTTTCCCCGCAATCAGGAAGAGGATGCCCACAGGAGCATACCTGCCCACAGGTAACCGTCAGGACAATCACACCAGTGTGACATGAGCTGCCTGTGGTTTTATTTATTTGTGTCATTTTAGAGATAGAAGCAGATTAGTGACACGTGTAAGATGAAGAAAAGAGCGTACTTTCCCACAGGTAAGCCAGGTAAAATTATACATCCACAGTGAAAAAAAGTCACCATCATTCTTACAATTTAGTTGTTCTTTTATTTTTGTTGAAAGGGCGTAGGCAGCAGCAGCAGGACTTTCACTGGTGGAGCGCATGTGTCCACAGGTAAATTTGTTTGTTGGAGTGTACCTGTAATTTTTTTTTTTATAATCCAGGGCCATTTTAATTTTAGCCTTTATGTCATAAATGTGATATTATATACATTTGTTTTAATATGTAGATATTGTTGTGTTTGTCTCAGGGTATGATGTTATATGAATATACACAGTCCCCTCCGAAAGTATTGGAACACAAGGCCATTTCTTTTGTTTTGGCTCTACACTGAAGACATTTGTGTTTGAGATCAAATATGAGTCGAATAGATCAGAATTTCAGCTTCATTTCCTATTTACATCTAGACATTTAAACAACTTAGAACATGCCACTTCTTGTTTGGACCCACCCATATTCAAGCGATCAAAGATATTGGAACATGTGACTGACAGGTGTTTCTTGTTGCCCAGGTGAGTCCTGTTAGACTGATTGTTTAAACAATGAATAGCTCTGAATGTCTACTCTTGGTCTGAGTCCTGGGTTTCTCCTGTGAAGACTGCATTTGTTGTTAAAATGGATAAACCAACATGAAGACCAGGGAGATGTGCACGGGAGAAAAGCAAGACATTTTTAAAAACCCTAAAACGACAGTTTTCATCAACAACAACCTCCACAGGACAGGGGTGAAGTTATCACAATCCACCATTTGAAAAAGACTTCGAGAGCAGAAATATAGAGACTGAAGAATGAGAAGCCCAGACTGGAATTCACAAAGAAATACAGAGATGATCCACAAAAGTTCTGGAACCAAGATGAACCTCTACCAAAGTGATGGAAAAACCAAAGTGTGGAGAAAGAAAGGATCTGCTCATGATCCAAAACATATGAGCTCATGGGTCACGCATGGTGGAGGTAGTGTCATGTCTTGGGCTTGCATGGCTGCTTCTGGAACAGACTCATTAATCTTTACTGATGATGGAGCTCATGATGGTAGCAGCAGAATGGAGTCAGAAGTCGACAGAAACATTCTGTCTGCTAATTTACAGAGAAATGCATCCAATCTAATTGAAGGAACTTCATCATGCAGCAAGACAACGACCCAAAACACATTGCAACACAACAAAGCACCTCATCAGGGGAAAGTGGAAGGTTTTAGACTGGACAAGTCCATCAGCAGACCTTCACCCAACTGAGCAGCATTTCACCTCCTGAAGAGGAGACTGAAGGGAGAAACCCCCCAAAACTAACAGCTGAAAGAAGCTGCGCTACAGGTCTGGAAAAGCTTCACAGAAGAAGAATGCAGCAGTTTGGTGTCAGTGGATCACCGGCTTGATGCAGTTACTGCAAGCAAGAGAATGTATGTAGCTGTGCACATCGGTGTGCATGCATCACTTGTCTGATATGTGTTATATGTGACATGTGACAGCGTGATACGCACTCAGTGATTTTTTTTTTCCAGAAGGACTGTGTGGTTGGACAAGACCAAAAGGTGTGGCAATAGGTTTCTGGTGTATTCTCTGAGCAGTGCCTGCAAATGCTTTTTTCTGTTAATCCCATTTTGTGCAGTTTTTGCTTTATTAAGTGAACGCTATGATTTACCTTGTACTGAGTTAACTGTAAACTGGTGTTTATAGTCACTGAAATGTTGACTGCGCAGATCAGT
Organism: Pangasius elongatus; assembly: GCA_033441825.1. Classification (NCBI taxonomy): domain Eukaryota; kingdom Metazoa; phylum Chordata; class Actinopteri; order Siluriformes; family Pangasiidae; genus Pangasius; species Pangasius elongatus. The sequence goes on from JAKKZN010000025.1 coordinate 14,822,869, forward strand.
GTCCAGAAACTGTTATTGTGAAGGACTGCCAAACCTTTCCCCATTTTTCTCTTGGTAGTGCGTCATCTTGAGACATTAGTTTATAAAGCTTTGAAAGTAATTTCTTTGTGGTTGTTATTTTTAGTATTTTATCCATTAATAGTAGTGGCTGCAGGTTATTATTTTTAAATTTTTATTATTATTATTATTATTATTATTATTATTATTATTTTCAATTTATTATTGATTTTAAGTGTTAATTTAATTGCTATGTAATATGTTTGGAACTTGGGTGCTTCTAAACCTCAGTGAGCTTTGTTTTTCTGTGAAGTGGGTATTTAATTCTTGGTTTTTATTTTTCCAATAGAATTTGTTATGATTGAATCTAGCACATTAAACCGGTTAGTGGAGGGTTGAATTAGTATCACTGAGAATAGATAGTTAACTTTGGTTAATATTAACATTTTTATAGATGCTACTCTACCAACTAGAATGATCGGTAGGTTTGTACATCGTTGTAAATCATTTTTGACTTTTTTTTAGCAGAGGAGTGAAATTTAGATGAAAATGGTCTTGACAGCTTGGGGGAATGTCCATAGGTAACTGTTTAAACAACAGTATATGCTCATGTAGAAACCTCTCATCTTCTGTCATTTTAGTCCTGTGGAGTTTTTCCTAATAATTTACTAACACATCTGATGTTCCTGATGGTTTCCAGTGGAAAGAGACAGAGCTGTTTGTTATTTAGACTTAACATGTATGTGCTAGCATGCTACATGCTAAATTGTTAACCCTAGTCACATGTATGGTGTTAATACACATGCTCAGTTTGAATGCACCATTTGTTTGAACCATTACAGAGATCTCATTCTGACCCTGGTGACCTCTGACCCCCCCACACCAACTCCCATACCCCCTGACCCCTGGAGCCACTCCCAAACCCACACATACCCCCTGACCCCTGGAGCCACATCCAACCCCCCCATACCCCCTGACCCCTGGAGCCACTCCCAACCCCCCAGACTCTCAGAAACCCCTGTACCCCCTGATGCTTCTCTCACCACATGATGATGGCGACGAGCCTCATGATGGCGTCGTTGAGACAGTCGAAGAAGTCCCTGAGCGGCTGGCCCTGCTCCTTCATGCCACCGATGATGAGGCCGAAACTCATGGAGAAGACAACAAGGCCGAGGGCATTGATGCTGTTCACTGTGCCGAGAACCGGGATGTCCTCCTCATAACTCAGCTCCTCGTCCACACTGGAACCGTTCACCGTACCGTTCACCGACACCCTCACCGTCACCGTCCGCTTCCCGGTCTGAGTCTTAAACTACACACCCGGGGGGTGGGGGGGGGGGGGAGGCGGGGGCGGGGGGGGGGGGAGGGGAGGGCAGACATCCGGATAAACGTCAATTTAACAATAAGGAGTTGAGCAGACGACAGAAACCGAAAC
>JAKKZN010000025.1:14824400-14842014 GCA_033441825.1 Pangasius elongatus
GTGTGTGTGTGTGTGTGTGTGTGTGTGTGTGTGTGTGTGTGTGTGTGTGTGTGTGTGTGTGTGTGTGTGTGCGTCTCTGTGTGTGTGTGTGTGTGTTTGTGTGTGTGTGTGTGCGTCTCTGTGTGTGCGTGTTTGTGTGTGTTTGTGTTTGTGTGTGTGGAGGATGAGTTTTGAGTACAGAAAGAGTTACCAGGGAAACAATTACAGTACCTCGGCTCTGGGGGAAGAGAGCAGGTCTGTCTTGGGCTGTTTCTCGGTTTTTCTGGAAAGTGAAACAGAGAAAGTGAGTGACTGAGTGAGGAGCAGAATGCAGCCTAAAATAACCGTCAAAAACAAAAATCCATATTAAGCAAATCATGAAACAATAAAAATCCAGAACTCAGACATGTGTGTTCAGGCTGTAAGCTTCTCTTATTTATTCAATTCCACTTGAAATGTTAAGTCTCTTTTTATTGTGACCCAAAATCTTGGCCGTCTTTGGAGTGAAACACTAAATCTTGGGTCTACATGGCCGTCTTTGGAGTGAAACACTAAATCTTGGGACTNATCTTGGGTCTACATGGCCGTCTTTGGAGTGAAACACTAAATCTTGGGTCTACATGGCCGTCTTTGGAGTGAAACACTAAATCTTGGGTCTACATGGCCGTCTTTGGAGTGAAACACTAAATCTTGGGTCTACATGGCCGTCTTTGGAGTGAAACACTAAATCTTGGGTCTACATGGCCGTCTTTGGACTACATGGTTGTCTTTGGAGTGAAACACTAAATCTTGGGTCCACACAGTCATCTCTGGAGTAAAACACTAAATATTTGGTCCATTTGGTCCATATGACTGGCTTTAGTGTGATCACAATATTTTTGCTCCATATGGCTAAATCACAGTCTAACAACCTTGTTTTTTGACCCACTTTTCCACCTTTTAGTTTGAAAATTTCAGATCTAAAGCCTCCTTAATTCTGGTATTTAGTTTATATAGTAGGGATGAATTGACACCGATACTGGTGTCAAGTATTGCTCCAATACCATACTCATTTTCTTTTCAAAAATGCTCAACATCCTATACCCAGTGATACTGTGACCAAAGCCTAGTTTTCATGCTAATAAACAGAAGACACGAAATGAGAGCAATTAATGATGGCAATCAAAACAGACTGCAAACTGTGCTCTGCGAAAATATCCTGAGGGGTAACTGCAGCATACAAGCTTCCTACAATGGAAGTAACATTTTTGATAAAACGTCTTCACTGTGTGATAAAACAGCTTTATTGTGTTCATTTTTAATTATCTATTCTGCTAGCGTATTTCTACAAGTGCTACAACTGGTCTGCGGAATGTAATCCACCATTTGATGAGTCCTGCACTCAATATTTCCTCCGTATGCCCATTTTTAGTGGGAAATTGTACATTTTTGTTTGTTCAGCATGGCCTTCTGACTGTCAAAGGCTGTGTATCCCTATGGCTGCGTTTTTGAGTGAACAGTTTTCATGTGAAAAGCCAGACAGACAACTTTCAGATGCATAAATGAACCATTGTTTCGATTTCTCAGTAGAACTGAAATCAGAGAGTGGTTGGTTTCCTGTTTCCTCCTGCAAAACCAAAATACCAAATGAATCAAATCCAGAACCTTGCTGAATATATTTTATTTTAATTCTAGTTAAACTGCACTTGACCCGTTAGCTCAGCTGGCTTCAATTTTATCTGAAAAGGTTTTCTTTTGGAGCGACATAAACATGTTGAGCATTTTGCAAGAAAAAGGAGGAGAGTTTTGTCTGAAATGTGTCAGGAATACATGTGATGGTGCTTGTGCGAAATAAGGAAGATGACTGTTACTGCTACACTTAGGATGAGTAAAAAAATGCTTGAAAAACAGTGGAAGTCATGTAAAGAGTTTTGGAATGTCTACTAATGAAATGTTAACAAAGAAAGGCAACACAGTGAGGAAAAAAAAAATAGTTTGCAGCCCTGCTTAGCCAGAAATAGAATGTTTTCTGGTTTAATTTTGCTAAGCAATGCTGTGTTTTTCTGTTGTGTATGAAGTTAAAAACATTCTAGGAACAGCAGCAGAGGTAGAAATGTAATGTGTTTATATCAGTAGCAGATTAAACACAGCCAAAGGGCTTTCAGTGCAGTCGCATCCCTGCACTGAGAATCAGACATGCTGTAGTTTGATTTAGAGTGACTCTAGTATTTATGGTAACCGCCCTATCATAAACCACTTCTAACCGTGGCACGGTCACAACCCTATCCTAGTAGCTGGGATTCCAAACTGGTCTATGGAATTGATCTTACACTTTGCGTGTTGGGGGTCGAAGGCGCCGGAGCGCTTTGGGGACCTGAAGGCTGTCGTATTCGGTCTGATAGAAAAACATCCGGATCAAATCGTCCAGCAGAACCCAGACAGGCAAACACAGCAACTTCTACCAGTGAGAGAGAGAGAGACAGAGAGAGATATCACTGAATTAAAAACCTGAAACTAAACACAGACGAGTAGAAGAGAGTGAGTGAGGATGTCACAGAAAGAAGAAGTATGCTTTAGAAAGAGGAACTGGGACTTTTTCTGTTTTTGCTAATTACAGTGCTGTTACCCAAATCTAAAAGCAAAGTCCAAGGCAGATACAGTGCTTTGCATAAATATTCACCCCTTGAACTGCTCCATCATTTTATGTTACAACCTGGGAGTAAAATGAACTTAACTGGGATTAGACAGTACATGTCATAAATCTACAAAAAAAATATTCTGTGACACTAAATATTCACCTGCGTTGCTGTGAAATCACAAAATTAGTTCTAGGGCAACCAATTACCATCAGAAGTCACATAATTACTTGAATGGAGTTGACCTGTGTGCAGTTAAAGTGTCATGTGATCTCAGTATAAATACATCTGTTCGTGGAAGGCCCCAGACAAGGGGGCCAATACGTATGCAAGGCACTGTATATATAAAGAAAGCATTCAGGTTAATGATCAACATAAACCTCACCTTCATGTATGTGTTGAGCTCCGGGATCCTGTTTTCTGCTATTTCCTGTTTGTTGCCCACATACACTTTGCCTGCAGCCACACAGAAGGGAAAAACATATCAACTCTATAAAGGTCTAGAAATTAATTCCCGCATGAAGCAAAACAAAAACCTAATCAAATAATTTCCCAAGGCCTGTATAATATCTTGCTTCATAATTACACCCTTCGGCTCCAGGACTTTAAATGTCACAGGAAATTGCTTTATTGTTTATCTATTTGTTTAAACCTGTTGGACCTAGCATATTTCCTTGAGGCACCCCGTGTTAATCGGAGCGCTGCTGAGATTCCCGGCTGAGTGCTGATCAGCTCATCACTTTGAAGGACCTCTACCATAGTGAAATCAAATTTAGCATCAGATTAACAGCTTTCCCTCTCTCCTGATACTCCGTTTCTCTCCCATCTGTTCGTTTTAATGGACTCTGCCGACAGGTTCCTAAAATCCTAATTATGTCTTGGGGGTCTATATTTAACAACGGAGGATGTGAAACAGAGAGAAAGAAGGTTAGGACAAATATGAGGCCCATTATCTTGTTTCAACATTACTGCACTCGGATCAAACAATCATCGCCGCTCTGCCAATTACGCCGCTAATGTTCCACCTTCTAATTATACTCCATATTGTAGCCCAGCTAGCACAAAGTGATCTATTATCATCTAGAGTGTTACAGTCAGTCTGTGGTGCTAACTTGTAAGGCAATTAAGTGGACTTGCAAAATTGCATTGCCAAACAAGTGCCATAGACGTTCATAAAACAGTCTTGCCTCACTAACAGAGAGAGAGTACATGGTAGACGTTATGTGTTTTCATTCCTGTGGCATCGTATTGCTGTCACTGAAGGAGCAATGTTGGATTTGCCAAACATTTCTTAAACTGGCTCTTTTTTATGCTCAACACCAAGAATGTACAGAAATGCCACATCCTGCTTCTTTGAAGTACTTTCAAACAAAGAGAAAGTGTAGGGATACATTGATACTGATGGTAAAACTTGGAAATTGTCCGATACTGTACTCGTATTCATATACCAACATCTGGTACCAGGTGATACTATGTGACCTAGACCTGGTGTACGCTGTCATGCTAATGAAGATGGCACAAAACAACAGAGGTTATAGATGGTGATCGAAGCAAAGCAGACTGCAAAGTGTGCAAAGCAGTTCCGTTCTGAGCACTGAGACACACAAAGCTAAATAAAATGTTCCATGAGGCCTCTGACTGATTAATACTAAGTACATTATTCATTTCTGTATCAATATCTGTATTGACAAGAACCATAAAACATGGACTCATACAAAAAAAAAGACCTTGAAATTTACAGTGGCTATAATTATGACAATAAGTTCATTAGCAAGTTTTTGAATGCCCTGTACTGACTACTACATATGCATTGTGTTATGTGTGTTAATTTTCTGATGTGTATAAAGTGTTTCGAGTTTCTGACTTTCACAGGAAAGAGGGTGACAGATGTGTTTACTGAGGTAATTACTTTCACCTTTCTTTCTCCCTCTGTCATCCAGACAGTGAGCCGTTCTAACCGTATCCTCCCAGGGATTCTATGCTAGCAGCAGCATCACGTTTGGGGCCATGGCTCATTTGATGTGTCTGGCAATTACCCTCTGTGAAAAGACTCTGTCTCGGCCATTCCATTAGAACGGTTTCTGGCAGCAGTAATAGAGACGGACTGAGACATTTGTGCCATCTCGTTACGACTGAAGAAGTTCTACAGAGAGATTTGTATTCAGTCAGTGTGCATTTCAGCAACACACAACAATCAGCTCAATGTGAAAGTGGCCAACAATTCTAAAACTGAATATCGACAGAGTAGGATGAAAGTTGCGTCAGCGCTTGAGGAAAAGGTTGGAGTGGAGTGGACTAAATGCTAGGTTCAAATGGGGTCATGTGTTCACTGAGTTCATAAGAAGATCCCATACGAACCCTATGTTGAGTAAAACTTTGATGGCAGAAACAAGGTCAATGTGTAAAGTCTAGTTACGTTGTAATTTTTTTTGTAGCACAATGAGAAATGTTTTATTTCCTGACTCATCTTTTTTCCACTTGTCTTTTCAGTGTCTATTTAAAAGACTTAACAGTTAAGGTTTAGCTAGCTCAAGCACTATTCTCAGCCATTAGCTTGCTTAAGCTAGGCGTCAACATGTCTGAATTGCTTAGAAACAGCCTTCACATACCTTGAACCACTTGAACAGGAAATATATTGTGTGTTTGAACAAACCAGAAGATTTATCAAGTGTTCTAGTAGTAGATGTAGTTTACTAAAGACCGAGTAAATGAGTGAAGCATGTGGCATCTCTGAGGTTTATTGAGGCTTAGTGAAGTATCCATCTCCTCACAATGTATGAAAGAGGCACTGACCTGGTAGAGTGGGCAGGGCAACGCTATAGGGTCCTGACACAGACTCGGGGGAGAACTTCTGCTCCAGGTTCTGATGCAGGGTGTAGAACTCACTATACCTGCGATAGATCAGGTATTTGCTGCCTCCTTTAGTCTTCACCTCAATCACAAAGCGCTACGAGAGATTGAGAAGAAATCGGAAGCAACAAAATTAAACAAAAAAGTGTTTAATAGGTCATAGATCATAGACCAGAGGTCTTCAATCCTATCTACAAGTTTTCATTCCTACCAAGCAGGCCAACACTTAATTTGATTTGTATAATCACTTGACCTTGGTCTTTACATGAGTATTAAGTGCTGCTCCCATTTGGCTGAAATGAAAACTTACAGATCCACCAGACCTTGGCCTTAGAGACTGCCTTAGTTAGAGACGTGCTGTCCTGTGCAGTCTGACAAACTACAGAGAGTTTAAATGGTATATTGTTTGAGGCAGAAAATGTGAAAAGGTAGGGTACATTATTCATGGAAAAGATCCAGGCTGGCAGATTTTGAAATTAGCACTCTAAGAGTTCAGGTGTAAACTGTTAGAGTTTCATTAATTTATTTATCTTCAGTAACCACTTTATCCTGGTCAGGGCTGTGGTGCGTCCTGGGAACACTCTGCGTGAGGCGGGAATACACCCTGAATGGGACACCAGTCCATTGCAGGGAACCTTATACACACATTCTCAGCTTGGCGCAATTTAGCCAATCCGCCTACTGGGATGTTTTTGGGTGGTGGGAGGAAACTGGAGAACCCAGAGGAAACCAAGATAAGCATGGGGAGTACAAAGGAAACTCTGAAAAGAGAGTAACTCTCTTGAACTGGCAACCCTGAAGTTGAGGCAACAATGCTTTCAGGGCACTGAAGAGCTCAACCTGACACCTACAGGCTCTATAAGTAATAACCCTGGAGGATTTAATAACACTTGGTGACATGACTTAAACAAGGACATGATGAAAGTGCCTGTGAGAAAATCTGCTAGAAACTGCAGGTCTTTAAGGCCATGAACGGGTCTGAACCTTGAATACTGTGGCTGAGTTAACTCACCACTCTACCACTTCCTCAGCTTGTACTACAACCTGCAGAATGCTTTCAATATTACTGTTAACTGGTGACCACCAAGAGACTCTTTATGAGGCTGAAAGCATTTCCATATGAAAATGGCTTCACCAAAAACCCCATAATGATTCTGTATGATCAAAGTCTAACACCGGAGTCTGGAGATTTCCTACACTCAACAGAGTTTGGTGATTTCCTACACTTGCACAAATCCTAAACTGCTAAATAACCTTTAGAAATATGGTATCACTTCCTCATGAGAATTGGCCTAGTGGTTTCCATCACACATTTCCCCAGTATGATCTAATGAATGTCATTTCCATAAGCCCACTCATTTTTTATTCAGTTACAGATCCGGGATGTATTCGGTAAATCAAATTGTTGTATTTCTGTCTAGATTGATGAAGTGCAGGACCAATACTGATGTCAGTAGCCCAGGAGACCTTTGTATCCTTTGAATAAACAACAAAAACCCTAGTTTACTGCCACAAAATCACCACCAAAGGCCACCAGATTTGTTAGAAAACCATCAGACACATCTAGATTGGTGAACCATTTGACTGTTTACATTGTGATATTGAAAAAATAGAAATATTAATAAACCATTAGCAAACCAATAGGAGGCACTAATAGTTTCCAGCTTTTTCAGCAGTGTCTTGAGTTGAAATTGGTGGAGAAGAGTAAAATCACCAAACTGTGCTGTACTTTCCAGTTTTTTCAGCATTGACTTGGAAGACCGTGAGTTGGACACACACCATGGCCCCATGAAATCTCTCAAAACTTTATTTTATTAAGGTGAATAGGATGAGGACTCACAAAGTAGACCATAAAGCCCTTCTTCTCCTCGACGTCTGCGATGGTGGCGCTGACTGGCACGTTGTGCGGCAGCTGCTCAAAATCACTGAGGAGTTGAAATGGAATGAAATGAAGAGATAAAAAGACCAGAGTCAAGAAACTTCTCACACAAGTTGTTTTTTTTTTAATACACATTTATATTTCACTTTTTCCAAACTGAACGTTTTTCTTCTAGTCAGTTTTCTCTAGTTTTTTTTTTTTTTTAGTAACCGTCGTTTTTTTAAATTTGAATTCTGCGCGAGAGAGTGACAGAGACTAGGGATGAGCGCGCGGCCGTCTCGCGCAGCCTGTTAGCGCGAGGTCACGCGTGTAGACCAAAGAGGAATAAAGATGGACTAAAGTTTTATTTATTTGTTTTTATTTGTTTATTTATTTATTTACTGTCTTACCTTTCGTCTCTCAGCTGTCGGGGGAGCGACATGGCGAAGTCGTGAAGAACAGATACTAAGGAACAGCTTTCACCGCTCGCGCTGTCACTTAACTGTCGTGCAGACGTGTAGGTCAGGGTTGCCAGATTTTCTTTTAATCCCGCGATTAAACACTCTTCTAAGGGGAAAAATCCTCTCTCTGAATGACTTGCATATCAAGATTCATAATCTTCAGAAGTTTTATTTCATGATTAAATTCTGGATTTAAATTTCTTTTAGTTATTGGTTTCCTACATTACCCATAATGCCATTCGACTACCTGCTGATAGTGGCGCAGTGAGTTTTAGCCCTCGGAGAGCGACGCAGCGGCGCTTTAGTGCTTTAGTCTGTCCAGCTCTCTCATCTATATGCTCAGCTTAATTCTGCTTTCAACACCATCGCCATCATCACCTCATAATTTGATAACTCAGCGCAACTGCATCAAATCGCTGCATTGCATTCTGGGACTTTGAGTCCAGTCTTTGCTCCAACATCTTCACTACCGCTATGGTGGATTTTTCATTAATATTATTTTGAATGTCACTGGAAAATGAGTGAGAACCAACAAAGACAAGGTGTGATGAAAAGGAGTTACTGTTAAAATTACTGTTACAAGGCGCTGACACTGGAGACTCCTTCCATAAATGTTACATAAACGTCTCCTAACAAAAATCTTCACCATTCTATAAACAATTATAGGCTTTCATTTGTTAAATACCATTTATTTAATCTGTTTTTTATTATTTTTTTATTATTAGTGTTAGACTACGTGGCACGAATGAGCTGAAACAATAACGTATTAGAACAAGTCCATTATTATGAAAATTATTTAGCATTAAAATGCATGTTCCTAAAAGGGAAAGTTAAAATTAAAATTAAAACTAAAAACTCTAGTATACTCCTAGTATTAAACAATATATTTGGGTATACCCAATATCTTCCAGTTTAAGTTATCTAACTACATTTATCCTCCCAATCTGGCAACCCTGTGTTTGGGGAAACGAAAGTACACTAAAGCTGAACAGCACCATCAGAGTTACTGTAAGAAAATCTGTACACAAGGCCACGTTTACATCCTAAACAGTGATACAGCTAAGAAATGAACTTGTATTCCCCTGCACTGTCTTGTTAGTGTGTGTGTGTGTGTGTTTATTATATTGTCCTTCACTGCCCTGTTTTGTCTAGTTACAGTGTGTGTGTTTGTTGTGTGTGTGTCTGTGTTATGTGCATGTGTTAATTATATTGTCCCGCACTTGTTTTTCTAGTTGGCCTGCACTGTCTTGTTTTCTCTTGTTACAGTGTGTGTTTATTATATTGTCCTGCACTGTCTTGTTTTGTTTTGCTACTGTGTGTGTGTGTGTGTGCGCATGTGTTAATTATATTGTCCCGCACTTGTTTTGTCTAGTTACAGTGTGTGTATGTGTTATATTGTCCTGCACTGTCTTGTTTTGTCTAGTTACAGTGTGTGTGTGTGTATTATATTGGCCTGCACTGTCTTGTTTTGTCTAGTTACAGTGTGTGTATGTGTTATATTGTCCTGCACTGTCTTGTTTTGTCTAGTTACAGTGTGTGTGTGTGTATTATATTGGCCTGCACTGTCTTGTTTTGTCTAGTTACAGTGTGTGTATGTGTTATATTGTCCTGCACTATCTTGTTTTGTCTAGTTACTGTGTGTGTGTGTGTGTGTGTGTGTGTGTGTGTGTGTGTGTGTGTGTGTGTGTGTGTGTGTGTGTTATATTGGCCTGCACTGCCTTACTCTGTATTTTGCATGCCAAACATGTCTTGGCCGATTGACAAGATTTGGGGAAAGTGGAGCCTTGTGCATATTTAATTTTCTTCCTTTAACTCAGAGGTTTAACTGTGAGGCACACCACGAAGGAATGGCAGAGGGCAGGTGAGGGGTAAATACCAAAAATTTTAAAAAAAAAGACTGTATCACACCTGCCAACCATTAAGAAGTTTGCATAGGAGTGGTGTATTTTAACATCAGAGTACACAGGAACTAACTCCAAAATACACCAAAAGAGCTTTTTTTCCATACTAAAAACGGCAGATGAGGCAATATTCTCAGTATTCTTGGGATTGGCTCCGGATACACCATGACCCTGACCAGGATAAAGCGAGTGAGAGAGAGAGAGAGAGAGAGAGTGAGCAAGCCAATCTACTATTTTTGCATAGGTGTTTTTTTATATTAACTGAGACTCTCTGGAAGCCCCGCCCCCTTCCCCCAATTTGCACAAGTAATGTGCTTGTGATGGGGAAAAAGTTTGAATACGTCTACTTTAACTTACATTTCAGTGTTTAAATCAGTTTCAAATCAAATTTTCATTTAAAACACTTTATTGTCCCTAGATTGAGACCTAGCATGCATATTAGGCACAGTATTGCCCCCAGATGGAGACTCAGTATGCATAAAAATCAAAATCTTTCATGGTTGAAGCTCTGCATCCATAACAGGGACATTATTGTCCCTGCTCTGAGGTGATGCATTCTGTCCCAAAATGGACACCTTGCATACATAACATGGACATTACTGTCTCCAGATCAGGAACATCCATAACAGAAACATTACTGTCCCCAGAACAGAGATTCGCATTACAAGAGAAAGTTACTGAGACTGTCATGTCCACAGGGCCACAATGCACACGCAGGGTCTTGATCTGGTATAAGATCTGAACAGTGAATTTTCTTCCAGCAGGAATCACTGATGGCTCTCCTGCACTCTATAAAGAAACCTACACACCTGCATTCCATGACTGCGTGCCTCTGTCCCTTTGATCAAGGTCCAAGTATTCACCTGGACTGCTAAAACTGGGGTACAAGGGTCTTCTCAGATCAAACTGGACTCAGCCTGGAGTTGTAGTTGACGTTTTGGGCTAAATCGTAATTAAATAGCCGTCACTTTCCAGAAGCTAATGCGAGTTAAAAAATTAAACATTTGTTAGCAACAAGGTGGAAGCCAAATTGATATCTAAATAAAAGCACTAGTACCTAAGGGTGTACCTATATTTATATTTTTCCCTTTATTTTGTCATCATTGAGGTGATCTAGCAGCTCTTTTTAAACTTACTGATTTTCCATAAAGCAGAATAACCTATGTATTAAATATGAGAAAACAGTGTTTCTACAATTCTCACACTATTTTAAAACACTATTATAGCAGCTTCTTTAACCAAATAATTGACCTGTTGCACTGCAGCTGTAGTGTTATGGCATTTAAAACCTTACTTTTCAGAAATGACTTCAGTTGTAAGTAGATAAATCTACTAAAAAATTAGGCTGTGCTTAAAAAAGAAATAATAAAAAAATCCATTATTTACACTGTAGGTGATTTACAGTACCACTAGGGGACATCACTGAAACAGATGATGGTTTAATTTTAACCAATTAATTACAATAAAACTTTATTGAAGTCATGTTAATATAAATTGTTTTTTGTTTGTTTGTTTGGAGTGAAATTCTTAAGTTGGAAAGAAAAAAAATCGCAGGTCCTGATTAAGCCATAAAGTCTCACATGAAGGCGACGACAAATTTACAACAGCTGACAATTACACAAATGTGTATATGTGTGTGAGTGAGACAGTGTGTGTGTGTGTGTGTGTGTGTGTGTGTTTAAGAGATCTTATGTGAGAGCTCATATCGCCACTTAAGTACAAAATAGTGTAAATCTCGCTCTCTCTAATACACACGTTTATCCTTGTGAGGAAATTCCACTGACTTAATTATTCACACAGCTACTTACTGCTGTGCTACACCTAAATTTAACCCTCACCTTAACCTCGGTAAACAAAAGAAAGCTTTTTGACTCGTTTTTTTTTTTTTTTTTAATAAAAAATTGGATATTCGTATCCTTGTGGGGACATTTGGTCACTAAAATATTAATAGTTTAACAATATTAATATCAATCATAGCTAGCTATACAGACCCAGGAATTATGATTCTGTGGTTTTTAGCTAGCTAGCTTGGGGAAAACATTACAGCTAGCTTGAGGGAAGTTTTTCATCTCTTAATCACTCAAGCTAATGTTCCATTTTTAGAAATAAATGCGTCTGTATAAATCCAGTCTGGAATAAAGTATCGATTTTCTTTTTCACACCTCAGAGTTCTGTAGCGTTTTAGGTTTCAGTCTGTAAAAGGAAACCTTCCCCGCATTAGCGGCACATCAGTGGGCCTCCCATGTTAGGCTAGCCTTGCACTCCTAAACCAATCAATATTTACATCTCGCTCTGGACCGTGGAATATGATGCTAAATTTGTGGAGACACCTCTAAAGACTGTGGAGACACCTCTAAAGACTGTGGAGACACCTCTAAAGACTGTGGAGACACCTCTAAAGACTGGAGACACCTCTAAAGACTGTGGAGACACCTCTAAATCTGTGGAGACACCTCTAAAGACTGGAGACACCTCTAAAGACTGTGGAGACACCTCTAAAGACTCTCGGCTAGAGCAAAAGTTTTGCAACAGCTGTAGGATTTTTTTTCGTCAACATAGCGCTCCCAGATAGCTTTTGATTGGTGTATTATTATTATTATTATTATATTATTACTTAATCGTTTAAGTATTTATCTTAGCTAGCATTAATGTTACCATTCTTGTGCATCATGATATTACACAGCTAGCCAAGTTCGCTGGAGATCTAGATGAGGTTAGCGAAACAATTTTACCGTGAGATTAAAACTAGCAGCTTGCTAACGTTAGGTGTGTTTTATAAAATTCAGCTTCGAGCGTTTAATAGGAAATGATGATTAGCATGGATAATCATGGTTTCTTCAGTAGACTCTCCTGTGTGTGTGTGTGTGTGTGTGTGAGAGAGAGAGAGAGACTTTGTCGTGTCCTCTAACTGTCCCTCTAATTACATCTCCTTATTTATTTGCTGGACGTCGGCTGCTTTGCGGATCCTTTCCATCTATTTCTGTCTCTCTTTCTGTTCGCCTTTACTCTGTGTGTGTGTGTGTGTGTGTGTGGAGAGCATTAAGTGCTGAGGCAACGTAATGCAATAGGAGTAAGAGAAATAGCACTCAGAGTAACCACAGAGAGCAGAAGGTTAAGACAGGGAGAGACAGACACATGGAAAAATGAAGAGACAGATAGAGAGACACATGGACAGAGAGAGAAAGAGAGAGAGAGACTGAGTTTACAAATTCTGTTTTTAACTCACCCTCATCATCTTCCCTTCGCTATTTCACCTTGGACAGCATCTTAAGCGTCGTTCCATTACTTTATCATATCAAGTGAAGTTCATTTGATTTCGCACCAGTAGGTCTGAGGGACTGACTGATGGAGCAGAATTTACCCAGAAATCTTTGCTTTGAAGCTGTTTGTGAGGAAACACAGTAAATAATAAAATAATATAAATAATATATAGATATAGAGAGAGTAGATATATATGTAGATACCAACTAACGTAACTTTATTTCCGTATCCTGCTAGCAAGTTAGCAAACTGTCTAAATCGGTACTATGTTGCTAACTTGTAGCTCACAAGCTAACTTCATTAGTTTATTCTGTTAGCTAGTTAGCATACAAGCATACAAGAGTCTTATGTTCGAACTCCTCAGAATGTAGATACCAACCTAGCATTATTATTACTTCACCCTGCTAGCTAGTTAGCATTATTGTGTTAGGCTAAATAAGTTATGTATGACGTTGCCGTTGCCCCAAGCTCTCGATAAGAGCTAAGCTACTTTCATTAGCTAGTTAGCATGCTGTTTGAGCTGAGTGTGTAAATCTCAAGGAAAAGTATCTTAACTTTAACGATTCATGGATGTCTAAAAAAACATTTAAGCAAAATCTACTTTTTTAATAAAAAATGTCAGGAATGACTCAGTGCGTGGAAACTGATACCGATTCATTCACGCTAGTGAATCATTTGCGAATGAAACATGACATTCTGCCAGTTGTGGCTACAAACGTTTACAACTCTGCAGAATGATTAAAACAATGGATTAGGACATTTCTGAATGTATGAATGCCGATATAAAATTTGCGTGACAAGTTACAGAATTATGAATCGACTCTGTAATATTTAATGCACGTTACAGTCTGAGGAGTTTTAGCGCTGCTTTTGTGAAGTCATGCTTTGTAGTGCTAAGCCACGAGTCTGCTAAAAAAGCCACCGATGTGATTAAAAACTCTCAGCTTGGCAATTATTGAACTTTCGGGGGGGGGGGGGGGGGGGGGGGGGGGGGGGGGGGGGGGGGGGGGGGGGGGGGGGGGGGGGGGGGGGGGGGGGNCTCTCTTTCTCTGTCTCTTTCTCTCTCTCCCTCTCTCTCTCTCTCTCTCCCCCCCTCTCTCTCTCTCTCTCTCTCTCCCCCTCTCTCTCCCTCCCCCTCTCTCTCTCTCCCCCTCTCCCTCTCTCTCTGGCCTTGTGGTTTGAAAGCATGTTAAACAGGAGATTTAAAGAGGTCAACGCCTTGTCAGATTACTCTCTCTCTCTCTCTCTCTCTCTCCTCTCATCTTATCTCGCCTCAGAGATTTGATCAGGTCTCTGTGAGCCAGTGGATGAATTCTGCCTGAATGATTTCTCTGCACATCTGAAGCACTGACAGGCGGACGACCCAGCCTGTCCATTTTCTTTCCTCTTAGCCTTTTTTCACCGACAGTGGAACTGCTTCAATTTTTTTCCACCCCATTTTTTAATATAATAAATATAACAATTGATTCTAGTTTGCCACCAAAATTCTGCAGATCTAGAACTGGGGGCAGGTTACGTTTATATTTGGAGGAAGGCGGCGCCATTTTTTCACGTGAACATTTCTAGTTCTTGAAGTAATTCAATTATGCATACTTAAACTGAGCTGTGATCGTAGACAACAGCTGGTCATTCAGTTTATCCAATAAATCATGGCCATGTTATGTTAAATGTGTTACGCCGCATTATTTGCCTTCAGCTCGTTAACATGAGGCTACTTCTTGGTTTTTAAGGTTTATTTTTGCACATTTTTCATTACTGATTCGTCTTTGCTATTATGTCTTGTTTTTCTGAACCTTTTGTTTGCGCACTTACATTCGAAAATTGTCCAAGTGTCACCTATTAGCATTTAATTCTTGTCCTTCGGCTTAGGAATCTTTATAGATTCACATTTTGTTACTTTTAGTTGGGCCTTGATCTGTTTGCACATTTTGTAAGTCGTTCAGAATAAAAGCATCTGCTAAGTGAACAAATGCACGGGATTCGACTCTATCGCTTAATTGTTCGGTTCTTTAACCAGCAGAAACTAAGTAGAAAATGTTCTGCTGATTTCCCTGAATAGTGGGAGATAAACATTTATAATAGATTTTGTAGTAATGTTACTCTTTACTAGCAAACTACCGTAATTGCTGGAGTAGCAGGTCCACCCTAAAAACACTACAACAGAAACGTATTACAGTTATGCTAATGCAAATATTCTTTGTTTTATATTTCTAAGAACCTTCTACAGGGCAACAAAATGGTCATTTTCAAATATCAGTTTTAACCAAAAAAGAGAGAGAGAGAGAGAGAGAGAGATTTCCAGTGTATATGCTGGGATATACTATACACAGGCTGCGTGTTTGTTTGTGTGTGTGCGCAAGCTTCAATGTCATCTTTTCCGGCTGTCAACAGAAGTGTTAAGTAGCCATGAGAGACATGATATAGTGTTAGCATCACACTTACACTCTATACATCAACACATTCTCTCATTCACACATAGACGAAACACTTGCACTATGTGTGGAATCCAAATAAACTAAACTTAAATCTATCTGGTTGTCAGACTCAAACTTTATTTTTGCAATTTTTGCACTAATAAATCTGTATATTACATACAAAATGAAGCATGAGACACGTATGATTAATTGTTTGTTGGATAACATCTAGAATGTGGATTTTCTCTGGGTTCTCCGGTTTCCTCCCTAAAAACATGGAGATGGAATGGTGACTGGTGATTTTCCCCTACGTGTGTGGGTGTGTGTGTGTGTGTGTGTGGTGTGGTGCTCTACAATATACTGGCATCCCATCGATCTCATCCTCTGTATTCCCGGGATAGGCTTCCTGATGATGATGATGACACCTAATATTAATTCCTTTAATATTTCTCACTCATCTAGTTAAGTGTTATTTGTCCACATTGATTACTGTCATCAGTTTCATCAATTCATCTGGAAAGATGGAATCTTTTGATAAACGACAAAATAAAAGCTGAGAAAAACAGAAGAAATGGACGAGATGGTCAGAAAAGGAGGTCAAGCAGTAGCTGATTATTAATAGTTCAATTCGCGAGGAGAGATCCAATCCCACACACACACACACACACACACCATTCCTCCCACGTTACGCTTCGATCCAACTTCTCCTGAAATAGACGCCGTATATAAGACTCACAGCTGATCTCTGTTTCTTACCTTCGTCCCCCTCTCTCTTCTCCTCTCACGCTCCTTTCATCTGTCTCCTTCTTTCTCCAAGGCTTCCCTCATTCCTGTGTCCCTTCTTTCACACAGGTAAGCCAGGAGGTGCGCTAACTTTTGATTAAATGTTTGTTTCGACAGGCAATTATCCACCTGGCAGGCTTAAGGTTTATCAACTGGAAAGCTGTAGCACATAAACCCACTAATTATTTTATGCAGCTGGAGAAGCTTGGAATTTTTTTGGAATACCTTGGAAAAATCGAGATTACGTGAAACTTTACATACAATGTTCAAGATGTGAAATGCTGGAAGATAAACCCCAAATTTTAGCATCTTTTTATGTGTCACTTCCACTCATGACTTAAAAATGTGACAAGTGGTCACTTGCAGCACAACTCGAAACATTCCGAACTCTTACTAGGAAAATGCCCCTGAACTTCAAAATTCAGATGTCCATTTGTGACATCATATCCACATGGCTCCGTCACAGCGTCAACAGTAACAAACGAAATTTTCCCACTTCCGAGTTAAGTTAAACGCAGCATATATGTAACTTATCAAAAAAATAACTTGGATCTCTGGCGCAAGAACAACTTATTACAATGATTACAATGATTTGCTTTCTGATTTGTATAGCCTTATCTTCTTAACTACCTAATTTGATAGCTTACTAGCTTTCCAACTGGCTAATGTTAACTGGCAACTGACTGTGCTAATCAGTTATAATGTTGACTAGCTAGCAGAGGAAAGCGATGTAGTTAAGTTAGCTGAGTTCATCTGGAGTAGTTGGCTGCATAAAATGAAAATTGTGGTAGCTAAAAAATATATTTGCACTTGTTTTTACTTCACACCAGCTTTATGCTGTGGATCAGATAGGAATTGCTTTCGGGTGAATCCTGCATGAGTCTACACTCATGTAATCTCAAGCCAGACCTCCAGATTTTGTTACAAAAATTTGGTCAAGAACTGCTTACTTTGACAAAAAGAGGTCGTTTGACTGACTTTGCAAATGGCCAACGATGTTGATTCACCACCAAAAACAACTCGCTAATAAATTTGAATGAAGCCATGGCCTTTTTTTGCAATCTCGTGACTATATTTCACTCTGAAAAGCTCATTGTGTTAAGGTGTTCAAAGTTTGTTTTCACGCTGGTGTGCAGAGCCAGTCAGGATTCTGAAGCTTGTGGCCAGAAAAGGGCTTAATAGAGATCAGACTCTCTATAAGCTTCCGGATCTGATGTTGATAATCATTTAGGCTTAAAAGGGCTCATTAAACAAACTGTATTTAAGGTATAAAAATAATAGAACATTGCTCAGGATGGTGACTCGGATTGGGTGTTGTGACTCCAAGAATGTGATATACTACATGGCCAAAAGTCTGTGGACACCTGACCATCACACCCATACCCTCAAAGCGAGCTCACTGAAGACATGAAGAAGAGTGTCCTGTACAGAGCCCTGACCTCAACCCCACTGAACACCTTTGGGATGAACTGGAACACCGACTGCACCCCAG
>JAKKZN010000025.1:14860037-14883983 GCA_033441825.1 Pangasius elongatus
GTCTTAAGATTTTGATCAGGAGTGTATCAAAGGCTGTCAAAAACATGTTTTAAGAAGAAACTTCACAGAAAGGTTTCGCAATGAAGCCAAATGGCGCAATTTGAAGCAGTGTGTGCGAATGTCTGATGCATCGAAAGCTTTTGTTTTGTGTGGAATGATAATCGTTTAAATTTTCCTTTGTGTTGACGCAGTCGTCAGATTTTACAGAGCTTAGCATCATTTCATAACATTAGCAACATAAACAATATTTACAGAAACAGACACAGGCATAAAGCTTGCGAGAGAGGATGCAGGAGGATGGAAAGGGTCCAGGCTCCAAGCAGAGGGAGGAGCTTAGGTGGGCGGGGTTTTACCTATAGACAGGGGCGAAGCTCTGTTGGTGACGGGGGTTGGGAAGTCGGGGGAGGGCGGGCCGCATCGCTCCACCCCGACGCATTGCAGCATCTTCAGCAACACCTTACGGTTGGGGCCTTAAAGCAAAGCCAAGGGTCCGAAACATGCAGACGCAACACACACACACACACACAGGCACATGCATCAAGAACACACACACAGGACAGAGTAGGAGAGGAAATGGGTGATGGTGATGGAGTGAGGGAGAGACAGAGAGAGAGAGAGAGAGAGAGAGAGAGAGAGAGAGAGACACAGAGACACACAGAGAGAGAGATTGTTAAATAAATATAACCCATTTATGCTCAAGCGGGGTTTTTTTTTTTTTTTTTTTTTTTAATTTTCTACATCAGAGTTTCACTACGACACAAACCTGAAAACTGAAATCCAAATCAAAACAGTTGGGATGTTTTTAAATCTCTGTTGGTTCCTTAAAAAAAAATCTCTACTTAATGTCACAGGTAAAAACCTTGAGATTGACTGACATTTAAAATGTCAAATAAATGCAAAAAAAATAATTTTTTGTACATTTTTAAACACAAATGGGTTAATAATTACAATTGTAATGCGTTCATGAAAACTTTATGGGTTTAATGGGATGAACACAGGATTTCCAAGAGTTACTGTTAATCTAAATTCTGCTTGACTTTTTAACAAACAGACTTGAAACAGTTTTTAAAAAATCTACTGATTTTAAAGATTTCGAGGAAAAAAGTCATCACAGCTTGGAAACCCAGTGAAACAGCTTACAAGCATCATTCACTGAGGTCAATTACAATATTTATTATTGTAATTGAAATTGAAATGAATAATTTATATTACATATAAATACGGTAAAAACGTACACTGCCAGGCCAAAGTTTCCGAACACAAAGTGTTTATTAGTTTAATCACTATTGGAAAGAAATAAAAAGAAAATTAAACAAGCGTTCCATCCAATCTCTAAATCGTGGTATTTAAAGACTCGTTTGTCCAATAAAATGAAGTTTTTTTTTCATATTTCTCAGCTGATTTAGCCCTACTTTCATACTCAGATTATCTAAACAAATCTGTAGGATTTAATTTGAATCCATTTTCTGAAAATGCAAAAAAAATAACAGTTCAGAAACGATTAACCGGCAGTGTACGCGTTCAAACTGATGTTAGTCCTCTATTAAGCTTCTAATTTCGTTATCAAACACTGATACAACCTGAATTCCAAAATTCATTCATCTGAATAAAGCCGGCTCTACGGTACCGCACGCTGTACGATCTTTGACCTGATTTTATTGTCACAGACAAAAAAAATCGCAAATTGTAAAACTCTTTGGTCGTTAGTTGAGAGCAGCCATCTTAGAACACACAGTGTGACATGCCCAAGTTATCGGCGGCCATTTTGTTGCCATCACGGCCAAAGTGCTGGCAGTGTGAGAAAAGTTTGACTAATATCTCAGAGTGCGAGCGCTGCGCTGCTACGACGCCACTAGGATTACGTGAAAAATTCGAAATGAACTGTTTGCACTTAAGTAAGCGAACATTTAAAATGCTGACATGCTCAAAAAGTTCACTCTCGTGTTAATTGATGTATTTTTGAATTAGTGTTTGATAAAGTAAAAGCAGTTTTGGTTTTGGATTTCAGCCAAAGCTTTTGGACCCTACTGTACCTCCCTCCACACACCCACACACACACACACACGGAACCCCGTTTCTCGCTGACCCTTGCTGGTGCGGGCTGCGATCAGGCCTGGCGTCTCGCCCAGGTCATTGTGGATCTCCACGTCAGCTCCGAACACGATGAGCGCTTTTATCAGGTCCATGTGGTCCAGCTGCATAGGAGGAAAAACACACACACACAAAAAATAAAGCAATCTGAGATGACAATGAAAAAAAAACGCTTCTAATTGTGGGGTCGTTTGATTTACAATTTATATTACTATGAAAAAAAATTTGTGCAAATATTTTGAAATATTACTAAGAATCGTTCACGAACAAACCATCTTCATGCTATTTGATCTCTTTTGCTGGTCCTGATACACTGCACTAGCGTACAAGCGTACAAAATTTCTCTGTATGCTAGTTCCTCGACGCAGGAAAATACGCTGAAACATTCATTTAACGTGGTAAATAACGAGGAGAAACCAGAATGCTGAGGTGCTCACATTGCTTGTCGCCTAGCAACTCTCCTTAATAATACTGTTTCCGCATTTTCCGTGCTGACGAGGAACGAAGGGACCTTGAACATCTTACTGGCACTGACACACACACAAACACACACACGCTTGTCAGGTGTACCTTCATGGCGAGGTGCAGAGCCGTGTTCCCGTTCTCGCCCTTGATGTTGGGGTTGGCTCCGTGGATGAGCAGTGTCATGGCGGCCTCGTAGCGCCCCCTCTTGGTCAGGATGTGTAATGGACTCTCGCCAGTTTTGCTGAGGTAGTTCACGCTGCAGCCGTGGTCCAGCAGCAGACGACTCATCTGCACATGACATGGGAATAAGATGTCACATTGAACTGATGGACAAATGACAGGGTTAAAAGTGTGTGTTAATCTGCGGAAGTGCTGCTGACTTCGGCAGTCTTGGCCCAGTGGAGAGGGGTTCCGCCGTAAACGGGGTCCTCGGCCTGCAGCTGATTCAAATCAGCAGCCAGAATGGCCTCGGCACAGCTGTGGCGGGAGAGAGAGAGAGAGAGAGAGAGAGAGAGGGAGAGAGAGAGAGAGAGAGAGGGGGGATGAGTAAACGAGTACATGAGCACTGTGATAAGAGTCCACTTAATCTTAATGAAAAATTAGCTGGACCATTCATTACAAATTACAAGGCCTGTGTTATTTCGCAGATCGCCATGGTAACCATCAATTTAACCCATGATCTCAAATACACGACATCTAACAAGATAAAAATGGGCCACTTTGCTGCTTGTTGCCCCACTTTCCATTTATACCTGCTTAAAATGCAAGTTTTTTTTGTAACCATGTTTACAAAATACTATTAAAAAAAAAAATCATCTTTCTCAAAACTGTAATAAATCAGCACTGATATGTTTGTGGTTTGTGTTTACTTTCATTTTACACTGTAACTATGAATCTAATATAGATTAGTATCGATTAGTAACCTAAAATCGTTTCCACAAATACATCTCCGTATACTTGCTTTAAACGTCTTTATGCTCTATAATCTTTTTTTTTTTTTTTTTTTAAATAAAGATGGTCCAACTTTCCATCCATCACTTCCATATTTCCGCAGTGAATGTTGATGGGCGGGGCCTATGGGGAGGGCGGAGTTATTCCAATCTGCACTGAGGAAAATGTTTACTCACTCCCTGGCGCTGTACTTCATGGCTGTGTGGATCGGGTAGCCTGCACCCCCGATGATGTCGCTACGAGCCCCGCCTCCCATCAGCGCCCTGGCCGTCTCGGCCTTACCCAAACGGCATGCGACGTGTAGCGGCGTCTCTCCGGCCTGGTTCAGATCGTTTACACCGGCACACCGCTGGGAGCACAGCACCTGAGATGATACAGTGGCTTTCATTATCACTGCAATCTACATTGTAACATATATGACATCATTATATAAATCCAGCTATCGAGATGTCTCTGTAACATATGATCCTATGCACACACACTGGATTAGCTGATTCCGTGTATCCACACTGCATCCTTCACCCACTGACCTACAAACATGCACAGTTTTACTCACCTCCACGATGACGGCCGAGTCCTGCTTGGCTGCGCAGTGCATGGGCGTGTCACCGTTCTTATCTCTGATGTCGGTGCGAGCCTGGCATTCCTCTAGCAGCTCTCTCACGCAGCTCACCTCGCCACGCTCACATGCCAGGTGCAGCGGTGTCTGGCCCTGAGCATCCCGAACGTTCATCTGACTAAAGATACGTCATTCCACCTCATCATCATTACAATGTAGATTCCAATCATTGTGGTACTTAAAAAGGAGTATGCAAAACCTGGCTGATTCCTATTCATACATTCAATCCGGTACCTTCTTTCTCTTTATCTAACATTTGACCTCTCTGCCTTGTGGCCCCTCACCTCAAAACATGGTTGTGCTTCAGGCAGTCACGCAGGCCGGTGTCCACGGCGATGTGGGCGGAGCTCCAGTCCGGGTGGTTCCGCAGACAATCGATTATCGGCTGGAGCGTCTCGGGTTTGAGAGGCGGACGGAGAGTTTCGTAAAAGGGGCGGAGCTTGAGGGCGTACTGAGGGAACCAGTTCCCAGCGTCTTCCTCCGACACCTGGAACAACCTGAGGCGAGTGGCAGAGAAAAAAAAGCTTCTGATGACTTTAAAGGCTGATTAAAATTGAATTTCTCATAATAGTATAGTTTTATGGATCTGTCTCCACACACACACACACACACACACACACGATGCACTCCATTCAACATATAGCATGACAAACCTGAATTTCAGGTTTCTGACCCACTATTAGCAGCATAACCAGAGACTGAAATCGTTCTTGTCAGTTTACTGCTGATGGAAACTGGGGCATTTTGAAAATCAGCAAAGTAAGCTAAAAATATGTGCACAGCAGCCTTGTGATGGTCACAGTCATTGCAAGGACGGCAAAAAAAAAAAAAACCCAAAACCCACAAAAAAACGGAAGATACAAAATTCAAACTTAGTGTTAGACAATTAGAGGGGAAAATGGTCTAACACGGACCTCAGTGCCATAACTGGGTTGTCGGGCATGATGAGGACGCAGTCCCAGGCTTGGGAGGAAGTGTCCCTGTACAGTATCATCCTCCCTTCCTGCTTCATCTTCACCTTACTCCTGTACTCCGACAGCTGGACCTCCCGAACCCGGTACGGGTTGGCGAACACATTGCTCACTGTCCCAATGATACGGCCCAGGAACTGCATTTTGACCTGGAAGAAAAGTGAGTGACTTCAGCTTTAAAATATGATTTACTTGATTACATGGAAGGCGGCGGAGTCATCCTGGACGAGACTGCTCCCATGAGGATAGAAATGTCATGGAATAAAGTTGATCAGTCAGAAGAAAGTTGCACATCCCACCCTATAACAGAATCAGTGTATTTTCCTTCAATTTGTCACTCATATGTCGCTGTGAGTGGCAATTCTAGGGGTCCAAGCACTGCTTTGCATTACTGTTACTTCATACATATATAGTTGTCAGCTGCAATCCTAGGGGTCCAAGCACTACTCTGCATTACTATTACAACATCTATTGATCTATATTTTCTGGATTTAATCTTGACGCCATACCTTTGTATTTGCACCCTCGACAACTTTAACAGCCGACGTTCGTCGGCTGACATCTTCACTCTGGCACGACATGCCGCGTTTTAAAGTGACATGATGTCGAGTTGTAGATTACCGTAATTTTAACATCTTCCTGATTAATCTCATCTCGTATGTATATTATCTGATATGGCTGTTATGTCTTTGTTATGGACATAGCAAAGAATTCACCTCAGATATTGATTGAATATTGATTACTGACTGACTTTAATGAAGGTTGGAAAGATTATGTAGGGTCAAAGGTCAGGCATTTTAGTGTCTTTATGAACTCTAACTCTAAAGTTGCCTTGAAGAAGAAATGCATTATTATATGTTGATCAGTTATAAACTAGTTAAAGTGAGTGAGATTATACTACAACTACAGATCAGATGAACAAACAAGCGTAGCAGGCGTTGCTATTATTAATATTGTTTATTTTTTAGAACAAAACAGCTGAAAGCGAAAGTAACAAGTTACCCAGAGATACAATGAGACCTCCTTTGATGAGTGTGCAACACTAAAGAAAAAGTATAATTTCCTGTCATGCTTTAGACAAACACTCGATATGTGACACAGTTATCTACAGTTAAAATCAACAAACACGTTTAGCTAGCTAGCAAGTTTCCTAATCATCCTAACACTTAGAAACAAAACCCATAGTTCTTATCAATACTTTCACTTCCCGAATATCTCTCTAACTTTCAAGCGCGCGACAGCTTTATATCTCGTTAATCTTCTTACCTCGGAGTTAAACCGGCCGCCTCATCCGCTCAAGATTAACCGCTGATGGATGAGCTGCTGCTCTGCTCTTCTCCGCGCTCACTTCTGACAGGACGTCCACTGTTACACGTCAACCAGCCTTGACACACGTAGAGGCTTGAGGAACTTTGGGCCAACCAATGAAATTTAGAGAAACCCCCTGCGGCTGTCTGAGTTAACCAATCAACGATGAGCATAGCACAAAAAAGGCGGGAACACACGTAGAAAATACGGAAGGGATGGGTTCGGTTGTGCTCAAAATGGCATTCAAGACTTTTCGCGTTATTTGCAATGCTAGCTAACTGGATAGCAGTGTTGGTAAAATCCAGAATCCCCGGATGATATGGCAGTTTCTGATTTTTCCAAACGACTCTCTTATGACTTTAAAACATTTTATAGTTAACATAAATCGACTACAAGTCGACTAACAGCATGAAAACGTTATATTTTGATGTTTAATTCTTCGTGCCTTTTTTAAAGCCGTTGCTAGGACTACCAAGGGGCGTGACCCGACCTGGAGCACGTGACGCGCTGCTGGCTGCTCTCTCTGTCTCTCTCTCTCTCTCTCTATGTTTGCTCCGATGTTAGCCGTATGTGTGTGAGAGAGAGTGTGTGTATGTGTGTGTATGTGTGTGTGAGAGTGTGTGAGTGTGTGTCGCCGCCGCCCGGACAGCGAGAGGAAAGGAATAGTCCGGGAAAAAAAACAAAAAAAACATGGAACTGACGGCGATTGGGGACCGAGTTTTCGCCGCTGAAGCGATCCTGAAACGCCGCGTGCGAAAGGTGAGGAAGCCGCGCGCGTAATTTTTTTGAGTAGGCGCGCGCTGGTAAAATAGGAGGAGGTGGTGGTGGGGGGGAGAACCGAGGCGGCTCGCGCTGAACAGCGAAACCGAAAAGAGCCCCTTTAACGAGCAGGGGTGAGGGGGGGGAGAGAGAGAGAGAGAGAGAAAGAGGGAGAGAGAGGGAGGCCTAGTTTTGGCAAATATTCCCCAGCTGTACGCATAGCAGCGAAAATGCAAAAATAATACCAGAAATAAAAGAAAGTGAGCGCGCGGAAGAGATGTTTGATGCTCAGCGCGTGCAGGGTTGGATGATTGGATTGTACACATCACTGCGTTGCGTCCCGGGGAAAAAAAAAAAAAGTGCACAGCATGCAGCCATATCAAAAGCCGAATTCGTGCATGACGCCTAAAGCAGCGAGCTGCAGTGTGCATGACCAAGCTCTAAAATGTGACCTTCTTGAGCCATTCATTTATCTCAAACCATAACACACACACACACACACACACAAACACACACACAAAATATTGCATCACTAACAACATTCAAGCCTGTAGCTGTATGCCTAATTACTGCCTTATTACGTGCTTTTTGCACTGTCATAGGAAGAGTTAGGTGTTTTTTTTTTTTAAATTACATAATATTTACTTAAATGTTGCATTTTTAGTTGTGCATTGAAGCTATGAGCATATGATGTGTAAAAAGTCTTAAGTAAATCTTTATATATATATATATATATATATATATATATATATATATATATATATAATGTATTTATATATAATGTGTATATATGTGACAAAATGACTTTTGTTATTAATGTCATCTACATAACCTTCAGCTTTGGTGCACTTCCGCCTTTACACTTTTGTACCACACTGCCCTAATAAATACGAAAATACATCATTTTGGTTATCCAATATGGCCGCCCTTATAACATTATAAATTACACACTATGTCCTACACGGCATCAGGACGTCTGTCTGACGTCCTTCATCTGAAGGACTGAGGTAAAGGTGTGTGGTATGTTTTTGTTTTAAAATCCCAATCCCACTGAATCCCATCCGAAAAGTTTGACCA
Organism: Pangasius elongatus; assembly: GCA_033441825.1. Classification (NCBI taxonomy): domain Eukaryota; kingdom Metazoa; phylum Chordata; class Actinopteri; order Siluriformes; family Pangasiidae; genus Pangasius; species Pangasius elongatus. The sequence continues at coordinate 14,868,279 of JAKKZN010000025.1, forward strand.
ATCCTGACGCATCCACAGGTATTGTTCGAAGGAGCTTAACTGGTTCTATTGTTCAAAATCGAAAAAAAATCTATTTACACCACTGACTAGAATAAAGCAGTTACTACTGATAAACAATAAACACTGTAAATGTGTCACACAGAACAAGCAACAATATCATCGCTGTCATGTTAATGAACGTAATGAACTGATTTGTTGATCGTTGAATAAAGGGGAAAATTGTGGAATTTATTTATTTATTTATCTATCTATCTATTTATCTATCTATCTATCTTGGCTAAAGTGTTCCTTTAACAGGAGTAACTCATGTCGGTCTCTTTTTTTTTCCCCCCTAGGGCAACATTGAGTATCTGGTGAAATGGAAAGGATGGGCACTGAAGTAAGATGGAAATTGAGATTAATTAAACTTACTTCACCTTGTAATTAATGGCTGTGTTGCAAACATTGTGTCAGTATTATTTTAGTCAAGCTGTCCCACAGCTGTTGGCATTTAAAGACACTTTCTCAAGTTTCACCTTTAACATTGGGCTTAATTTGCAGGCACAGCACATGGGAACCCGAGGAGAACATCCTGGACGATCGTCTCATCACAGCGTTTGAGCAGAAGTAGGTTCACGATTATCATTCTCTTTATAACAAGAAAGGCAAGAACTGTTCCAGGATCAGCCATCGTATTCTTAATCACACTCCTGATCCTTACCACCACTTCTTTTTTCCCTTTTCTCCTTAATTTCAATTTCATCTTGCTCTTATTTTGTGTTTGTTATTTTCCTACCCCAAGTCAGTTTATGCTTTTTTGCTTCTAAATACAGAACTAAGCTGCTTTCACACTCTCCAAACTGCCAGTGCGGGTTTACATGTAATCCTGTGGGAAGTAGCCAGTTTTAAACAGCTTTACCGTCAGCATTTTTTTTGGTTTTTGTTTACAGCAGAGCTTCCAAAATTAAACAAATCTCAACTTTTCAGAAAAGCGGCAAACGATGTTAAGCACTTTTTTTTACCTCCCGACCAATAAGTCGCAAGTTGGGGTGCGAGGGAGAAAAACAAACATGGAGGATAAAGTGTTGGTGAAAAAAATAAACTTTGTTAGTGAGGGAATACGAGGAGTTTTATGACATGTTTATCTGAAATTATTTTATTACGAATATTCCAATGTTTCAATATAACTAAGAATAATGCCTATTTTTGTAGCTGGATACAGTCATGTCACAGCTCAAATTCTCACGATTTTCTGTCTCCAAAGCTACAGCGAAAGCAAACAGTTACATCTTCGCCAAAGTGAAACCAATTCTTATTTCACCTGTATTACTGCTAAATATAAATCTAATCTAGAGCGTAATGCTAGTTAGTTAGTCAGCACTAGCTGTGACTAGTTAGAGTGTTGTTATGGTTTTGTTGTAAAAAAAAAAAAAATTCCCAGTTTGAAAGCAGTACAAGTTCTTATTAAAACTCAGCGAAGTGTACTTTGTTTGTTGCTTCTTTATCATTTTTAGAGCACAGTTTGTTAAAAGGATATGCAAAAACTGCTTGAACAATGAGAGAATTGTGTATTTCTTTTACTTTAACACTCAGAACCCTGTTGGTCTGATTATTATGGCTCCCTTGTGATGTAATGTTATATCCTAATGCCATTCCCCCCCCCCATCTGAACAGGGAACGAGAGCAAGAGCTCTACGGCCCAAAGAAGCGGGGACCTAAACCAAAAAACTTCGTGCTCAAGGTTCGAATTTCTCTCTGTTCCACATCATCGCTCCTTTACTCTGAATGGAAAGAACATTTAGCCGCCCATCTTGGCCTGTGTTTTCCAACACAGAATAACGATCATTATTACACAGCAAAGAGTGTAGTAAACTCTGCTGATGATTTTAGGCCATAGAGGTTTTGGGAAGTTTCCTCGACATTAGCTCCAGTGTGCTGGCCGGGGCAATTCAGAAGTTGTTTTTATGACAAGTGTTAACATGAGGAAATTATAAGAGATGGCAGATAGTCAGAGAAGATGCAGCATGTGTATAAATGTCAGTTCACTCCAGCGGGATCAGTAATACTGGTCTGCAGGAATGATAAACTCCAGACAATCCCAGAAAAGGTTAAGAGTGCTTCAACATCAACATCCAGAGTCATTTTTTTTTCTGAAAACATTCTGATTAGGGATTTTTTTTTAAATTCCATACAATAAAGTTAAAAGACATAGTGGTGGCAGAGATTTACAAATTTCTTTTGTTCCCCAAATAATATATAATGCACTTATTCAGCTAGACAGTTCACCAATGTACATCATATACACTCTTAGACAAAATGTTAGCACCTCTAAAAGGTCTACTTATAATCCTACAAGAAAGGGTTTCCATTTTCAGAAAAGGTTCCAAGTAGAACCCCCTTAGAAAGATAAAGAACCAGGAAAAAAGTATGACACAATTAATTTATGCCAGGTTTCAAGTGTGGGTAAATCTGATATAACACAAATATTTACTATTAATATAATATATATTTTTTTAAATAAACACAGTACACATTTAAGTTACTTAAATGTAAGTAATATTCTTCCTCTCCCAGGCACGTGCTCAAGCAGGTGAGACGTCGTCCCGTGGTTCCAGTACCCGTCATGCCCCTCCATGCCCCTCCTCCTCATCGCCGGTCCCTCCTAACCCTTCGTCTTCGTCATCCCTGGCACCAACACCCAGGTTGCACTCTTTGGCTGCCTCACACAAGCTCAAGAAAGACATCCATCGCTGCCACCGCATGTCCCGGCGACCTTTGCCCCGACCCGACCCTTTAGCGAACCAAGACGGTTCCTCCTTCCTCTCCCGCCTGCCAATCTCTCCGTTTTCTGAGACTGTGCGCATTTTGAACCGCAGGGTCAAGCCACGTGAGGTCAAGCGTGGTCGCATCATTCTCAACTTAAAAGTTATTGATAAATATGGCACTGGGACAACCAAAGGACACCAAGGAAGGGCACAGATCCCATCTCGGAATCGCATCATTGGAAAGAGGCAAGGAGACATGCCCTACAAGCCGTTTCAACCACCCATGAAGATGCCCGGCTTTCCTATGTACGGCCAGCCATTTGGGCTACAGCCGTGCCCTCCTGCTTCAGCTTCAACTGGTACGAGAGCGAGCTCTGCTATTGGAAGTAAAACCAGAGCCCATTCTTCAGCAGATTCTTCCAGGGTTCGGATCCAATCTCCTCCTTCTCCGTCCAGCTCCAGTGGCACTGAAAGCGATGCTCCCTCTTCACCACAAATACAGCCCCGTCGACAACAAGCCCAGCTCGCTGCAACCTCATCCGCACCTATGGCACTGAGCACAGAAACCTTGTCCCAAGCTCGGACCACTGGCACCAAATCTGGATCTTCAGCACCTTGTCTACCCTCTTCTCCACCCCTCTCTTCTTCTTCCTCATTATCATCGTCACCAGAAGACAAAAAAGGAAGGGCACTGAATTTCCCCTGTGTGGCTAGGGGCAGGAAGAGAAAACCACGCCGCCGATTTCAGACATCCAGTCCCTCGGGTGATGGCACTGAGAAGACAGTGCCGAAACAAGGTGACCCCGACTGGCATCCTAAGCGGACGCCCAGCCGCGCCAATGTTGTTGTTACTGATGTTGCAACTAACCATCTTACTGTCACCATTAAGGAGTTCTGCCAGTCTGGAGCTGCTTCCGGACCCCCGTCACCGTCCCACGCTGAGATTGCCAAAGCTTCCACCACCTAGTCTTCTCCAGTTACTACAAAAAGTATATCCCATTCACCCCTTGACCCCAACAAGAGCTTGCCGTAAGAATATTCCCCCAAAAAACAACGTTGCCATCAATGAAATTTAAACATATTTTTTAAAGAAATTAAGTTATCTATATATATGGACACAGAGTTCACATTCTGCTCGTCCCAAGTGTATTCTTTTCAACCGCACATTGACCCGAGAGATTCTATGTCTTTGGTGACCCTGTTCTTCAGTGACCATGTGGAACTCTAGGGGTGCAAGATGAACAAAATTGTTATAATATTGCTTCATATTGCAATTGCAATAAGCCTTGCAATATATTAAAAATCGATCGTTAGATCCCTGACATGATGGCAGCAACCAGATTGGTTAGAGGGCTTGTCTGCATACCGCAGCCTTCTGCAATACGTCAGTACTGCAAATGTCAATATAATTGCAAAAGCAATTAATAAGATACATTACATTTAATCCTAGAACTGTGCCTGCTTTTGGTGCCGTCAGTGCTGTAGACACCTTAGCATGAGCAGTGAGTGTGAGTAAGTTGTGCTTCGGTGTGGTTGGTAAAGAATGCAGCGTGTATTGTAACCAGTCCATCCTTCACCAACATAGATCCCAACACAGACCATTTATTTGCACGCACAATGCAAGACCCTTCTTGCAACCTTTCAATTCTGCCCTTGTTCTCTACCCCCTCACCGAAAGATACGTCCACCAAGACTCTAAACTGCCGGTGTTTTCACAAATACACCAAGGACTGCATCTCAAGATTGCTACTGTACATCATTTCTGTTCCGTTTCCTGGAGTTGTATTTGCCTTCTGGAGTAACCATAGTTTGTATTTGATGTGATTGGTGTTTTATGGGCTTTCAACAGACGTGGGACTGGTTTGAGAACTGTGAAGCGGTGACTTTTAACTAAGTTCTATAAATGTATAGCCTTGATTAATGAAACCTTCATTAACAACTGATGCTATTTGGAAAGATTTCTTAATGTTGTTTTGATAGCACCACATGTCACTTCTCAGACTGGTCCAGCAATCAAGCTTTTGGTCCAACTGGGTGCTAGCATTGACAGATCAGACCTGGGATAAAAACAGTCTAACTTTTCTTATGTTTTTCTGAGCTTCCTGCAGAAGAGCTCATGTGAATGTGAATGGTGGTTTTGCATGGGGGTTTCACATGCGCCATTGCTTGTGTCCAACAAATCAGTTTCACTTGGTGAAATCACCAATTTACCATTCAGAGCAAAACCAGATTTTGGACTGATTCTGCAAAATCATTGCAATGTATTTATGTCTACTTTATGAAAAGAGAAATGAAGTTTATGGTGAACAGGACCATGCCGGCATCACACAGTTCATATGGCAGCTAACTTGGTTAACTGTGGTGAAGAATAATGCAATGTGAGAAGGCTTATTTATTTATAGGACTCTTTTGATGAAGCATAGCCACCGAATTGCTCTAATAATCCTGCGCAAATTTTAATTAATGTGCCTTTGGGAACTTTGGGGAGAGGAGAATATTGGGAAATGTGTTTTGGTGGGGGCTTGTCTTTAGATATGACTTTATATGTTTTTTTTTGTTTTTTTTTGTCCTAGTCTAAACTTATAGTTCATAGTTTCTTTATTTTTGAGGCAACATTCTTATAAATTGGTAGCAACCCGATTTTTGCCCAGTACAGGGAATTTTACTTATAGGCAGTTTTCTGTACCTGACCAATCAGCTGTAAGACTGCCATTTGGAGATACTTAGAATAAAAATAATTTTTTTTTTGTGAAAAGTAAAATGATTTAAGTAACTTTCATCACTGGTATGTTATGTTAGCTAATTAGCAGATAGTAGTTGTTAATGAGGGTTCAATTCAAAGTTGGTGACTTAATTTATGCGGGAAGTTCTCTGTATTCAGAGTCGGGTTACACAGGTACCCCATTTTCTGGTCGTCCTATTCAGATTTGTAAGAACAGAAATATATGAGACGCATCTCCCGAGCAACTGTCTGAGGAGGGTCTGAATCTGTAGTTATGCACAATTTCGATATTAACACTACACTACGTACACATAACTCAACTCCCTGCACTAGTTAAGCAAGCTAGATAGCCAACATGGTAGTGTTGATTAATCTTAAATAAAAAATTAATTTGTTTTATTTTAACCTTAGCAATCTCATTGCCGTTATACCTTCTAAAAATGGCAAATGTCCTCACTGAAAAAAAAAAAAAAAGATGACTTGCTACAGTTGTGAAACGTGTTGCTAGCAAGGTTGCCTCAAATAGTTGATCGTGTATCATTATGTTTATGATATTTTGTTCCGTTATTTCCAATAAATGTATTTTAAAGCTCCAAAAAGTGAAGTTTATCCCAGGTCTGGGAGAGAGAAACTCCGTGACCCACTCCTTCCTCCGGTGCTGCCCCTCCACAGGGCACCTCTTGTGGTGCATCTATATTATATAACAGTAAATGAAGCATGTGTTGCCTTTGGCCGTTGCTTTTTTTTTAACCTAGAAAGTGCTCCAAAGTACCAAAAGTCGATTCTTGTTTACCTGTGTGTACTGTGTGCTAGAGAATAGCCGTAGGAACTGCTGAGGTGGTTCATCATTACTCGAAGTTAACCAGTGGCCTATGTTTTATATTTAATAGGGCTCGAAAAGGTTTTTGGACAGTGGCACTACCTAATAAGACCTGGCACCTTTAGAGAGGTGTAAGTGATCCGGAGGGCTTTTTTTTTTTTCTTTTAAATTTCCGTACTGTAGGAGTGACGTACTGAGTGCCACATTTCGTTTATAGCCATCCTTGTTCTATTTGAGTAGTTGGGTTTTGGGTTTGAGCGAATGATATACCCAAACGCCAAGCTAAGTGTGATCTATGAAATATGTCTTTTATTGTTTTATGTGTTGATATAAGTTGATGACTATATTAATGATGACGATGATGATAACATTGTAATGTATCTGATGCATGTACTGCAAAAGCCTAATTGTACAGGTCATTTAAATGTCAGTTATTGGTGTTGCTTTGTGTGTTTCTCTTGTAAGATGCTTTTAATAAAAGTCACCCCAAAGACACATCTGTGTATTTGTCTGTTTTAATAATATTTGTACCACTGTGCTGTTGAATTCCAAATTGTGATTGGATAGAAAGTGTTGATTAAATTTCTATAAAAGCAGTTTTAGCTGAACAGCTTACATTAATACAAATCTGAATTAAAAAAAAATAAAGGTTAGCTGATATGGTTGAGCTTGAAATGATTATTTAAAATTTATGGAAGGAGTCCCCAGTGTCAGAGCTTTGCGATGGTCAATAGGTTTTCCCCCAGGGGAAAGTCTTCAGGACGCAGGACATCATAACACATCTTGTTAAAGGAAAAAGAAAGGCTTGTGAGGGAATGCCTTTTTATGGCTGCTATAATGCAAGTGAGAACAGAAGCTAACTAGTTCCTAACTAGTACTTTAAGATAAGATAAAGTTTATTAATCCCCGAAGGGATTAATGTAACTATAAATGGATAAAAGACATTCATTAATGAATTAAAATTTGTGATCCTTCAGAAATTGCTGTGGTATAAAAAGGAACAAAATTTTTATGTGCTGGTACTTGAAAATCTACTTCCAGCCATAACAGCACGGCCTGTCGTGTTTTATTTCTTACATTTTTTATCCATTTTATGAGCACATTAAGAGATAATGTTAAGTTCTTCTGTGCTTTTCAACCGAAATGTGCTTCAGTGTGGCAGGACTGGCAGTGAGATCAAACTAATGTCACAGGCATAAATTCTACCTCATGATCTAAAATCTGTGCTTTCCCTCCATGTCAAAGCGGCTTAGGGATGGAGCCGAACTCTATGTCCATTACATTAACTCACCTCAGCCTACTGTAATACATTTACAGCAGGATTTTACCTCAATCAATAGGCTTACACAGGGGAGCTCTTTGGGGACGACATGGTTAATCTCCACCACAATATCTCCATGATCAAAAGCCCAATAATAAATTATTGGTTTTGCTTAAAGGTGAATAACCACTCATTTTACCACTTAACAACCATCACTCATGGGGTGTGGTTGTGTCTTCAATCTATTTTAGTAATAAAATGACAGTAATTGGCAGAATAGAGGCCTGAATTTTTTTACTTTTGAGTGGGAAAGAACATTTTTCAAACAAAATGATATCATACATGCAATGCTGCCTTCAAATTTGAACAGTGTAAAAGTCATATATGCTGCTGACATACAAACCCCTCCTAGGGATGCAGAGGTGAAAGCATCTATGGTTTAGTCGTATCATTTATGATTTTTTGACCCGTAGCTATGGAGATACGGAGAATTTCAGCAAAATTCACCTGGCAGAAATGCCAGTTCACTGAAGGGGAAAGGACGAGGGGACGTGAACAACACACTTGTTCTTGGCAGCAGTTACTTTCACTTCACAATAAATTTATCTAGGTAAACCTTTAGGTAAAGTAGGTAAAGCTTCGGTTTGTGAACCAATACAATAGGAGCTGTGGTCTCTGGTTAGTTTAAAAAAAAAAAAAAAAAAAAAAAAGAGGTGCTGCTTATTATTAAGTAGTAGTTTCACCTGACTTTTGCCTCACTGTTTTCTTACTGTGGCTTGGGACACAAAAATAAAAAATAAATAAATAGTTTTATTTTGTAGTAATTTATTTTCTCCCTGCCTGCTAGGATTTTCTTTTTAGCTAAGTTGCCACCTGTCGTGATGGAATTATGGGTAGGTTTCCTTGATAACAATATAATATAATTACCGGCACTTCTGATTCTGCCTATGATGAGGAAAAAAAGAGACAACAGTAATGATTTTTTTTTTTGCTTCTTCTTCTTATTATTATTACTATTATTTTATTACCAGTGTGTGGGAAGAATGCATTAAGTTCAATTTGTATACATTTAAGTTCACCCCTAAAAGCCTGATGGTTGTAAGTCCTAGAACTCTGTCTCCCTCTGTAGGCTGTAGAATCCAAGAATTTGTTGTCAAATGCACAGTAACAACATGTACAATGAAATTCTTACTTCTGCATTCCTTCTGGTTACCATCAATACTAACCGGGTAGTGTTATAAATCTTCAGGTTCTGTTTCCTGTCTAACTACAGCCAGCTTCCTGGTAGCCACACTGCCTAAGGCTTGCTAGCTACAGGTGTCATTTTTGTAACCATGTTGCCTACAGCTGGGAAATTCAACTCCGCTTCCTTTCTTTGACTAGCTAGTTTTCTCACGCTGGCTTTCTTGGTTGTCTCCGTCCTGTTTACTTAAACCAAACTATTAATTCTTTCACACTAAACTTGTTGTTGATGTTAGTCATCTCTTTGGTCTGAAACTAGTTGTGATCTATTTATTTTACCCATTGTACTGCAGTTCCTAGAGTTGCAGTGTAGACTGCTGCAGTCCCGGGATTTGAGGTGTTCCTCATGTACAGACGGGCTACAGATGTACCTCATGATGGCCTCTTGCATTTGTTCGTATGCAGTGTGCTTTTTCTCAAGCTCTGGCAGCGGGAATATAGATGTTTCAGCCGTTTAGGCTCCATCTGTTCCAGCTGGGCATCATCAGGGACACTGATGCATAGGTTTGGGACAGGGCTCTCCCACTGAGGATTATGAGAAGATAAATGTCATTTATCTTAATAAATGATATACCAATGTGCTTCTGCTGTTCCTCTTGCTCCTCATCAAACTCCTTGTATCTCCAGTTTCCTTGCACAAATCTCCGTAATAAATGATGTGTTTGTGCCAGTGAGTGTTTGTGTGTCTGTGGGGCTTAACAAGATCTTAGAGCTGAAAGTGATGAGGTCATAATCAGCTTTCCTGCAGTTTATGTCTGTATTTGTCAAATAACACGTTTATCTCTAGTTCATATCCAGTTTATATGCCAGAGTATCTGGTTACTTTCACAATTTGTGTATATAATTGCAAATTAATCAAAAAGGTCACAAAGCAGTGAATCTGAATTATTATATGTTACATGATTTACATACATAATTATTATGGATAGGTGTAAGACTTTAAAAAATATTTTCGTTGATATATATTGTGTTACATATTAGGGTGGCACACTATACAGGTACTACGGTAGTATCGCGATACTAAAGCTTCAAAATACCGGTAATTTTGCCACTGTGTTTTTTAAATGGTAGTATCGTCAATACAGTAGTACCGTAAGCAATGTAGTATATCTGGCAAGTTAACATTACTCTAACCTCCGTGTGTAAATAAAAAAATTTGCCGTGTTTGATACTAAGCGAGCTAACATCACAGTTGACGCTAAAACCACACATCCCACTGCTTTTGCAGAATACACAAAGTTAGTGAGACTTTATTTAACCTAAATTCTTTACCTTAATCTTTAAAGATTTCATGTTTAATAGTAAGCGAGCTAACATTACGCTAACTGCTGTGTGTAAATAAAAAAACTAGCCATCTTTAATAGTAAGCGAGCTAACATTACGCTAACTGCTGTGTGTAAATAATAAAATTAGCCTTGTTTGATAGTAAGCAAGCTAACATTACGCTAACTGATGTGTAAAAAAAAAAAAAATAGCCATCTTTAATAGTAAGCGAGCTAACATTAGGCTAACTGCTGTGTGTAAATAAAAAATTAGCCGTGCTTAATAGTAAGCAAACTAACATTAACATCAATAGCACATTGAATTTGTTGTTTGCTAATTGTCTGATTATTCTTGAGTTTTTCCAGTAGCCAGTTCTTCATTCTCATGAATAAAGTATTCAGAGGAAAATCTGGTTTGTCTGTTTTCACTTCATCTAAATATTTGTGTAAATTTGGTTCATTCTGTAGATTGGAATGAACACAATATCGTGTATGGTATCGTGACAACCCTATTACCTCATGCGGTTTTCATGGACACTTGTAATGGAGATTTTGACCTGAATGTTGTCCAATCTGGCAACCCTGAGCGGCCACCGGAGCGCGCGCCTGCGCTGCATTAACGGTGTGTGTGTCTCAGTCCTCTGTCCTAAAGCTTCTGGCTCTGTAAGTTTAATTTCCACGCAGTGTTCAGGAGAAACAGAGGGAGGAATAACCGAGTTGTTAACCCGGTTTGTGGAAATGCAGGTCGCTGAACGCTGCGGTGACATGGATGTGAAAGCGCACGCGCCTGGGCCCGGATCCGTTACAGAAAACGGACACAAGCGCAAATCCCGCAGCAGAAGAGGCAGGAGGAGGAGGGGGAAGAGACAGAGGGGAAAAAAAGCCAACGAGCCACCGCCGTTTCTGCCCCCGGAGGTAAATTTTTACAGCAGTGGGCGTTCCCATGTTGACAGATTTAAAAAAAAAAAAAAAAAAACCGTCAATGCGCGTGAACACAACAAACGTTGAAGTGGACGTTGCTGAGGCGATTTGGGCATAGCTAGCAGCTAGCTAGGTGCTGTAAATAACTCCACAAAGAACAATTCACGTTTTATGTTCTTTAACAGCTAAACTTAATAAAAAATATAAATGCTTAATAAACAGATAAACGTACTTTAACTAGCTAGCTATCGAATACTTGTAAACCGGCTAAATAAGTTAGACCCTAATAACAATATTATGTAGTTTGTGTTGTTTGGGAAGTCTAACTAGCTAATTAGCTCTATAACTGTATAGCAAAATCCAATATGTCAATAATAAAATCACCCATTACTGATAATTTTCAAAATATATAAATTCTGAGCCTCAATACTAAGAGATTTAGCCCTGCTGCTCCAGCACTTCAGGTACCACTTTTAACAAAAACCCTTCACATATTCACTTCAAACAGGAAAAGATTAATACCTTTTAGACAAATGTCCCAAAACCAAATACTATTACAGCCCAAATTACCCCACAGCCTTCAGCCAAGTGCCTCACAGCCAAATGTACCCCAAACAAATACTCTCATGATCATATTCCCCACATCTAAATACCCTAGAGCCTCTAAACCAAAAATCCTTATAACCACATTTCCCAAAACCAAGTACCTCCACTATCATATTCCCCACATATAAATACCCCACAGCCCCTAAACCAAAAATTAAAATTTCCCAAAACCAAATACTTCTGCTATTCCCAACATCTAAATACTCCATAGCCAAATGCCATAAAACCAAATAACCCTACAGCCAAATGCCCCGAGCCATACACCGTCACACCCATGTCCCAAAACCAAATAGCCCAATGTCAAAGGCCCCACAGCCAAATGCCTCCAAACTAAAAATACTCGTAACTAAATTTCACAAACCCAAATACGCCCACCATCAAATTTCCCACATCTAAATACCGGACAGCCAAATTCCCTAAAATAAAATGCCAACAGCCGAATTCCCTAAAACAAAATGCCAACAACTGAATTCCCTAAAACAAAATGTCAACAGCTGAATTACCTAAAACTAACTTCCCCCCACAACCAAAAGCCTCCAAACCAATTAATCCCATGACAAAATATTCCATACCCAAATATTCCAAAACCAAATATCTTATAGCCAAATGTCCCAAACCCAAATACCCCCACCATCAAATTCCCTACATCTAAATACCCAACAGCCAAATTTCCTAAAACAAAATATCACCACAGATCATTTCCCCAAAAACAAATATCACCACAGCCAAATTACCTAAAATTTGCTTATCCCCACAGCCAAATGCCTCCAAACCAAATAGTCCAATGACAAAATATCCCATAGCCAAATATCTTTAGCCAAATTTCCCAAAAGCAAATACCCCCACAATGAAATTCTCCTCATCTAAATACCCCACAGCCAAATTCCCTTAAAACAATTTCACCAGGTTCAACTCAACCACTGACCCGCTAGAGCAAAACAACCATTACGGCTACAAGTGTGCTGCTGAACATTTCAATGTGTCAAATTGGTGTGGATTATCCTGTAATAAATGTTATCTGTCGTGTTTCAGGCCGAGGAGGGAAATATTGAGTACAAGGTACTGCATCTCCCACACAATGTTGTGACTTGTATGATTCATACAAACTGCAACTCTTAAATTCAGCTCACACACACACACACACACACACACACACACAAATACAAATACGCATTCTTATTGATGTGTGTCCCATTCTCAGCTGAAGCTGGTGAACCCTACGCAGTACCGTTTCGAGCACTTGGCGACGCAGCTGAAGTGGCGGCTGCAGGAGGGCCGAGGGGAGGCCGTCTACCAGATTGGAGTCGAGGACAACGGCCTTCTGGTGGGACTCACCGATAACGACATGAAGGCCTCCATAAACACCCTGCGCAGGATGGCTGAGAAGTATGGAGTCACTCTAACTCACCCTACCCCTGTACCCTAGCCCTATGTCCTAAAATAAGATTAACCAAAACGACACTATTTTGAAGCATCCATTATATGAATATCACAATATAACGGGATATGATATTATCTATAATTAGTTTAACGTTAGGCATGATATCATCTTCAAGTGGATGGACATGATGTGTGTTCCTCACTAAATGCACCAAGTTCAAGTTACCTATAATGTCTGTGAGACAAGTAACTGTGTTTTGAGTCATTGGGTTATATGTGTGTGTTAGTATGTATGTGTGTGTATGTGATTGCATGCAGGGTCGGTGCAGATATCACACTCTTGAGGGAGCGGGAAGTGGATTATGAGTCGGACAAACCCCGGAAAATCGCAGAGGTCCTCGTGAGGAAAGTTCCGGATAACCAGCAGGTCAGTGCTCGAAAGTCATACAGCTGTAGCAGGCTTTCTTCAGCAGGCAGTGTGTGGACAATGAAGTTGTACCTTCAGTGTTAAATTTTATAGTCTCTTGAGTAGTTGCCTTCATGCACGTTATCTTCCCTACTGCACTCACTCAATACTAACTCACTGTTTCTTTACATTATTGAAGAATATGGAGAATGATTGGATTAGTTTTTAATAACAGATGAATTAAAACCAGTCTGTCATAAAACTCAGTATTTCATCTTCTCCTGTACTTTGTTTGTATAGTTTCTGGACCTGCGTGTGGCCGTGCTGGGGAACGTTGACTCGGGGAAGTCCACTCTCCTGGGCGTCCTGACGCAGGGTGAGCTGGATAACGGACGAGGCCGGGCTCGTCTCAACCTTTTCCGGCACCTGCACGAAATCCAGACGGGCCGCACGTCCAGCATCAGCTTCGAGATCCTCGGTTTTAACAGCAAAGGGGAGGTGAGACAGATTTGGGACTTTACACCACAGGGCTGTTGAGTTCTCGAATCTGATTGGTCGGAAGATCAGCTCTGACAGTAGTGCAGGTTTATATTAATACGCTCGTTCTATTGTGTTATCGTTTCTATAGTAACAGCTCATTCACAGGGACTTGTACAGTGGATGCTCATATAAACAGATTAAATATCGTGTGCAGTCACTGATATGGTGAAGGAGGCATTTGTTTAACATTTACGGAAGGAGTCTCCAGTGTCAGTGCTTTGTAACAGTCAGGGGTTGATTGCCAGGTGGTGAATTACAGCGAGTCACGCACGGCAGAGGAAATCTGCGAGAGCTCGTCTAAGATGATCACCTTCATCGATCTGGCCGGCCACCACAAGTACTTAAAGACCACCATCTTCGGCCTGACCAGCTACTGCCCCGATTTTGCCATGCTGGTGGTGGGTGCAAACACGGGCATCGGTGAGTGCAGGTTTCAGGAGACAGTTGTAAGAAATAATATCTTCTTGGCTATGTGCGATAAACCTCAGATTACCGATAATATGAGAATACAGTAATACATATCGATAATACATACCGATAATATGAGAATACAAAACCTGAGCCTCCTTCAGGGAGAAGTTTGATGCTTTAAGGCAGGGGATCTCAACTTGAACACCGTGTATCACATTGATTGTAAAATTAATGTTAAATTCAAATTTTGCTTGTTTTTGACTTTGTTTTTGTGATTTAAAAAAAAAAAAGTAGTATGGACACCCAGTACATCACAGACCCCTGGGAGTCCCTGGACACAACTTTTAGAACCAAAGGATTCAAGTTCCTTCAAAGAAGTCACTGAACAGCGTCGTTAGATAACTGATAATGCTCCCATACCCATATTCACAGGCCTACTGTAAAAAAAAAATTACCGCCAGACTAAAGGGAAAATGTTAACAAATGTATTTCCTCACCTGCTAGAAGGCTAAACCTGTCTGCTCCTCCTCTTCCTGTTGGTCAGCGGGCACCACGCGGGAGCACCTGGGTCTGGCTCTGGCGCTGAAGGTGCCCGTGTTTGTGGTGGTCAGTAAGGTAGACGTGTGTGTGGGCGGCGCTGTGCAGAAGACCGTGCGGCAGTTAGAGAGGCTGCTCAAGCTGCCCGGCTGCAACAAGGTTCCCATGCTGATCTCCAACCGTGATGACGCCGTCACCGCTGCCCAGCGCTTCGCCCAGTCCTCCAGGTACACACTCCGTGTGTGTACGTGTATGTACATGTGTGAATGGTATAGATATTTATGAAGCTGTATTTATTGTCTGGCTTTTCTCTGCACTAAGACACTCATCTCGATCATTTCCGTTGCTCCCCGTCGCTGCTTTACTCCATCACACCAACTCTGTGTGCAGCATCACGCCGATCTTCACACTGTCGAGTGTTTCCGGAGAGAATCTGGATCTGCTGAAGGTTTTCTTCAACATCTTGCCCCCCCTCAGCAACAGCAAAGAGCAGGAGGAGCTCATGCAGCAGCTCACCGAGTTCCAGGTACACACGCACACACACACACACCCCCCTGATATTTTTATCCAGCGTATCAGAGATACATTTAACATCACCACCAAGTTAATACACAATGATCTTGAGCTGCTTTAATAAAATGATTGTTTTAATTCTACAATTTTTGACAATTGTACAAAAAAACAAAAAAAAGTAACAGACATAAATCAAAACATAGCTGAGAGACAGGGTTTGTGTTAAGCTGTGACCGTGACCGTGTTTTGCAGGTTGACGAGATCTACAGTGTGCCTGATGTAGGAACAGTTGTCGGGGGAACACTCTACAGGCGAGTGCCTTTATCAGGCGATGATAACA
>JAKKZN010000025.1:14884083-14894383 GCA_033441825.1 Pangasius elongatus
CTACAGTGTGCCTGATGTAGGAACAGTTGTCGGGGGAACACTCTACAGGCGAGTGCCTTTATCAGGCGATGATAACACAGCTTCAGTGGTCATTGTTTTTTTTTCTTTTCATTTTGGCTCCCATGCCTAGTCCACCTAGTTAGTTTTTTATTTAATTTGTTATTTACTAGCTACAGTTAGTTTTTTTTTCAGATTGGGGGTCATCATGGTAACTGTGGTAAAAGAAAAGACAACTGAATGTCAGTTTTACTGAGTGAGAAATGATCATACCCATGCTATTTTAGCTGCTCTGCATGAGTAGGTTGCGTTAGCAAGCTTGGTAGACTTTGCATCATCTTCTGAATTTCATGTTAATTCTTCGGGTCCTGCGACGTGGCTTGCGTGAACAGCCAGTGGAAAATGTGGAGAGCAAGTCTAGTGTATCAACAAATCAAAACAAACAAAAAATTATCTGTCATAACCATAACAGTGTAAACAATGTAAACAAATCTGTCACAGTAAACAAAAGCAAACATTTTCTGTTACAATGAAAACAATAGAAAATAAACAGAAATTCTCACAAGGAAAACAAATGAAAGTAAACAAAAATGATCTATCACAGCAAAAACAACTAACAAAAAATTGTCACAATACAAAAAAAAGGAAGCAACCAAGAATAACCAAAAAACAGAAAATTATCTGTCACAACAAAAACAACCAAAAAAAACTGTCAAAACAAAAATAAATGAAAGCAAACAAACAAAAAAATCTGTCAACAAACACAACCAAAACAAAAGAAAATGTTTACAGCGAAACATGATTTGTCACAACAAAAACAACAGCAAACAAAAAATATCTGTTACAACAAAAACAACAGTTTTGGTAATTGTTGAATGAACGATTTCACAATGAAACAAACAAATTAGTTGTCACAACAGAACACCCTTTGCATTATCTTCTTAAAATCGAAACTAAGATAAACTAAAGATAAAGATGTTTTTACGATGTGTTCATGTTAACCTTTTTGTGTGTGTGTGTGTGTGTGTGTAGCGGTGTGTGTCGCGAGGGAGACCGCTTGGTAGTGGGGCCTACCGATGAGGGGAAGTTCTTGCGGTTGAAGGTGTGCAGCATGCAGAGGAACCGTTCGGCCTGCAGGGTCCTCCGAGCCGGACAGGCGGCTACGCTGGCACTCGGCAACTTCGACCGCTCGCTACTACGCAAGGTAAAGTTATGCAGCGTAGCTACAATTGTATGCAAAAGTTTGGGCACCCCTGGCCATATCACATATTGCTTTTTAATTATATAAGTGAAAAGAAGTAAACACAATCTCTGCAGCAAACTATTTTCTGCAAAATAGAAGTCGTTCTTTAGTACTGATGGTTATGAGAACACTGATATAACTGTTAGACCTGCTGTGGTTAACAGGCCCACTGAGTATAACAAATGTTTTGTGTGTGTGTGTTAGGGCATGGTGATGGTGAGTCCTAAAATGAACCCCACTATCTGCTGGCAATTTGAGGCGGCCATCGTGCTGCTGTTCCACGCCAAGACATTCCGCAGTGGCTTCCAGGTCACAGTCCACGTTGGAAACGTTCGGCAGACGGCCACGGTGGAGTGCTTACTCGGCAAGGTGGGTGTGGCTGCTTTGTCCTCCTCTCATTACTAGCTCATTGACAAACTCTTAGTCATGGGTGTGATAGTGCAGTGTGTGTGAATAGTGGAGGAGAATGAATGTGAAAACGTTGCATGATTATAGTGTTGCATATTTGTGTGTGTGTGTGTGTGTGTGTGTGTGCGTGTGTTCTGCAGGAGGAGCTGCGCACCGGAGAGAGGGCCGTAGTGTGCTTCCGCTTCCTGAAGCACCCCGAGTACCTGCGCATCGGAGCAAAGCTACTGTTCAGAGAGGGCGTGACCAAGGGCATCGGTCATGTGACCCACCTGGTGCCATCTGGCCAGAACAGCGCACATGACCAGAACCACAAACCACACCAGAACCACAACTAGAGAGAGAGAGAGAGAGAGAGAGAGCGAGCGAGAGAGAGAGCTCACTATATTGGGAGGCGGGTCAATATAAACATTTATCTGACACCTAATTAAATTGGGGCAGGGTTTCCTGTTCATGTGAAAAAATGTCTTTAGTTACAAACATGCTTACAACAAACCAACAGTTTTCTAATGCTAAAATGTCCTAGTGAACTCACACCCCAGCCTGCTCAATTCTGATTGGCTGACAGGTGCCTGATTGGCTGACAGGTGCCTTATATCGGAACGCCTCTAATGCAGACGTGGTGAAATATTTCAGTCTAAATGTATGCCCTCGATACTATGTAATAACATTGAAATGTAACCATGATGATGGGCTTAAATTACGGTTTTGGCTGTAGGCGTATATTTACTCTTCGCTCCTGCTTTTGCTGTTGCGCAGCTGAACAAAAATAAACAATGACGTCGATTTACACAGCGAGGAATTCTTTATAGGCTACAGAGATAATAATCACTGAGACATAGCCATAACAACCATCGTATAATGGTAGTTTTTAGTGATGGACTAGAAAGATAGCGAAATAAAATGAGTTATTTTCATATCGTTCATTTATAAGGAGGCATAACATACACAACCCCATGAGCAAGAAGGCTAAAGTGTGTGGTTTTTTTTGGACATGTCAGCTAGATGTTCCTGACAGTAGTTATCTGGGCTAGAGTGAATTAGGGTGCGTGGTTTGGGACACACCCACAGTGGTGTAATTCCCCAATATGGTGTCTACTATCCTATAATGTGAATAGAGTGTGTGGTTTGGGATGTATCCATAGTAACCTAATTCTCCTTTATGGCATTAACATGACCTAAATAGTGAATAGATTGCATGTAGTTTAGGACACATCCACTATGGCCTAATTAGGGTGTAAGGGTTGGGACACATCCACAGTGGTCTAATTCTCCACTGTGGTGTTTATTTGCCCTACATAGTGAATTAGGGCACGTGGATTGGGACACGAACACAGTACAGTGATGATGGTGAGATCTTCGTAACAGTATTACTTGGCCTATATAGTGAATTATGGAGTGTGCTTTGGGACATGACCACAGTAAGATGATGGTCAGATGTTTGTGACAGTATGTGTCTGGCCTGTATACTGAATAGTGTGTGTGGTTTGGGACATGACCACAGTGGCCTGATTCTCTGTTTATCAGAATCACCTCTACTGTCCAAGTATGCCTGAGCGTACAAGGAATTTGTTGCCGGTTTAAAGTGATCCTACAGTACACACTTGCACACATACAAACACTACACTACGGTGCTGGACGTAAACAGGACATTTAGTAATACAAAAACCTAATGACAGCTACCACATGACAGTTTACAGTGCAAACATAACACGATCTTAATGACCACTCACAAAGAACAGTTAACACAGTGGCATGTGAGAGTAAAGTGATATTACAGTGCACTTCTTTCGGCTGCTCCTGTGAGGGGTTGCCACAGCGGATCATTGGTCTGCATATTTGATTTGGCACAGTTTTTAACGCTGGATGCCCTTCCCGACGCAACCCTCCCCATTTTTATCCTGGCTTCGGACCAGCACTGGGAGTGCACTGTCAAACCCGGGCCACGGCGTTGAGGTTGCCGAGGCCTAGCCACTAGTCCTCCAGGGATCCTAGAAAAAGTAGATGTATTGCATAGTAAATAAATATATTGCACATGGTATTGGTATTGCACATGGGTATGATATTGCACAAAAAAGGGGGAAAAGGTGTAGCAATAATGTTAAAAATCAAGAATGAATTGAGGTTTATGGAATGGTGTTTATAATATTTGTAGCCACTGGGATAAACTATTCTGAAAGTTCTTGTCCTGATTAGTCTGTAGCGCCTAGCAGAGTGTTGGAGTCTGAACAGGCTGTGTGTGAGGTCCCTTATGAGTCTCCCAGTGCACAGGTCCTGGAGGGAGGGCAGGTTGGTCCCGATGATGCGGTCTGCCATCCTTACAACCCTTTGATGTTTTTGCTTGTCCAGTTGGGTGGCAGAGCTGAACCAGATGGTAACTGATGAGCACAGGGTGGACTCAATGGTAGAGAATTGGCACAGCAGCTCCTTGGGCAGGTTGTGCTTCCTTAGTTGGCGGAGAAAGCACATCCTCTGCTGTGCTTTCTTGGTGATGGTAGCAGTGTTCCTTTCCCACTTCAGGTCCTTGCAGATGGTAGTGCTGAGGAACGTGAAAAACCTTGAGTGTAACTGTGGATCGTGAGTGGAGGCAGAGGGGTAGGGTCTTTTTTGAAGTCCCCTGTTATCTCCACTGTCTTGCTGGTGTTTAGCTCCAGGTTGTTGTATCTGCACCACAGGGCACCATACGGATCCACCTCCTGCCTGTATGCAGACTTGTCGCCATCCTGGATGAGGCCAATGACTGTGGTGTCATTGGCAAATTTCAGGTCCTTGACAGAAATGATGCTTCCCCAGAGGTCCAGTCATTTGAGTAGAAGGAGAAGAGCAGAGAGGAGAGCATGCACCCCTGGGGGGTGCCGGTGCTGAGGGTGTGAGTGTTGGATGTGATTTCCCCCAGTTTCACCTGCTCTCTGTTGGTGAGGAAGCTTGTGAGCCAGTTGCAGGTGAGTGTCCCGACCCTGATGAGTAAGAAGCGCAGGATGTGAGGGATAAACACAACCCTGTACAGTAACCCTGTCAGTAGATACAACCTAGAAAGCATAATCGCACATCAGACATTTACCTGTGGTTAGATTTAATAGCTACACTTTAGATGTGGATATTTATCATTTTATTCTAATTATTATTTCTTCACACAGCAGTGAGTGATTAGCAGGTCTAATAAAGCTGGCTGATGGAGTTACAGTAGAGTTCAGTATCAAAAAGAGTTCCTCGGTTGTCAGAAACGCAGAACGAGGAAGGTAAATCTGGCCAAAATTGGTGAAAAAAAAATCATTTAAAAAATACAATTCAAAATAAAATGCAAAAATATAAAATTATATTCAATTGAAAATGTTTTTTTTTCTTTCATTTCATGGTCATGATATTTTTTTTTCTTTTCCATAGCACTAGTACGAACATCTCAGAGATGTTAATTTTGACCCTGAATGCCGAATGTTGAAACCAGAACCTTGTGATTGATTGATCAGTTATTTTTGTTTGAATATTTTTGTCAGATATGATGTAGGAAAATAAATAACGAAAGCATTTTTTGCACTTTTTTTTATTTTTATTAGGACTATCATTTTATTTTTGGATGGATTTACCTTCCATGTATGAGCGATTTTTATATAACTTCTGGAATAGAAAGTTTGTTCGTGGACTAAAGTACATTTCTAGCTTGTTTGTGCCAAGCGAGGACTGTAAGGCTGCTTTCACGCTTGACATTTTACACGCGATCATACAAGATTTCAGAAAAGTGCTGAGTGATGACACACCCCTTTTTATCTCTCGACCAATCAGATGGCAGCTCTTTGGACATAAGAGAAAAACATGGAGCTTGTTAGTGAGTGAATGTGAGTTTTAAGACATCATGGGCCGGTCCCACTTCAGCTCCTCTTAAAAGCTCAAACAAGATGCTTCAGCATAGTTCGAATAAATCTAATCTTTATTAATAATAGTAACAACAATACCAGCTAGCGTTGTTATGGTTACAATGGGAGCTGTTTTTTAGTTTTTTGTTTGTTTCATGTCTAATAATGATTAAGTGTGGAAGCAGCCTAAAATATAGACGTCCTGAACCACAAGTTGTGGAAAAAAAGCCATTATTTCGACTTAATATCTCGTTATTTCAGGATAGTATTGTTATTTTAACTTATTTTAACGCATTTCATAATTGGTAAATTATCGATTATTAGACGTAAATGTGTGTCAGCTTGATTTCACTAAGACTAGCTTACTATCTAGGAAACAGTTATTAGCTAATATTCAATAAATTAGTCTTATTGATAGATAGTGGTGTTAAATCGGATTAATGAGATAATTTAAAATACGAGATTAACTAGAAATTAATGATGACATTTTGTAAAAAAAAAAAAAAATTTTTTTCCCAACTTGCACTTCAGGGCATCCGTATTAAATTGTTTGTATTGTAATGTCAGGATGTTTAGCGGATTTAGCGGAACAAAATATTTGTGAACGTTTTCATGTCAGATGTTTGAGATGTGCATGTCGTACATTCGTGCTGTGCTAATTCCTGAATTCCTGAGGTTTCGTGCAATTAATCAGCAAAAAAACAAAACGAAAAAAAAAAAACGCAAACGTATTGTACTTCGTGGTCAACTCCTCATTTCGCACTTAGTACTTTTGATGCTTATTACTGTAATTTTTATTTTTATTTTTTTTTTACCATTTTGTCTTGCGTCCCATGGCACAGCGTTTGGCTGATACACTGCATGCTGTGTGGAATTCTGGGATGCGCTCACAACCTGCCGAGATTTACAAGAGATCGGTGTCTGTGAATTGCACTGTACTTAAACGCAACTAGTTTGTAAGTAATAAAGAGATGTTTTATTGTGGACTGCAGTTCCCGAGTGAATCTTGTGGTACAATTGGGAATTACACAGCCAGCTCCATAAGTGTTGGCACCCTTGGTAAAGGTGAGTTATATATATATATAGGAAAAAATGACTAAATCTCAAACTGAAAATATGAGATTTAATCTTTAATTGAAGGTAATTTATTCTAAGAAAATAAAAATAAATAAATAAATAAATGGAAGCTTGAGAAGCAATGTGTAAATACAAAGGTTTTATTTATTTATTTTGAACAAGATGAACCAGAATTGTTCCGTGTTACTGAGCACCATAGTGACTATTTATTATTTTTAATCTTAACGGTTAATGAAAAATAATAATATTTATCAGCAGACAAACGCAATCCAGTTTGCACACTGAACTTGTTATACAGCAGAAAAAAGGAACGTGACATGACACGGACATCCTGATTTGGTGTCAACGTGGGCGGAGCTTAAGCTACATTTGCTCAAACGATTGCCATCTCGATCGTATGACATCACCACAATCGCTTTCTAGCAGACTTGTCAGCTAAAATCAAGCCAAAGAGAAAAGGCAAGTGGTGGTCAGGCTGATCACTCAGGATGTGCGGTGGTACAAACGAACACAAAGCGTGCCATCACGTCTATACACCTGTACAAATAATTTAAAAGCTGTGCAAATAATCATTTCTCAGATACATTCACATTCTAGAAAGGCCATGAACAGCGCTTATTAAACATTCATCAGATGTAACTATGAAACGTGATCCATTTTGCTTCTGAAGACGATGAATTAACGAACAGAAAAAGTGAAGCTCGGGAATGCACCAGTTTGTAGAGAAGAAGCACTTCGGAGTGTCTTGTTTCCTTCAGCCCTTTGCTTTCAGTGCGGTTGGATTGGGACTGAACCATGGCGAGATCTACGCTAAGCTCCTCTGTCTGGGTTTGATCCGTAGATACAGCTGTGAAGGGAAGAGGATCGATCAGCAAAATGACCATAATAACAATAATAATCACATCTCAGGTCAATAAAATGTAAAATTAGGCAATGACTAAAAAAAAATTTTTTTTTAATCATTTCATCGTGGTGTAAATTCGCACTCGTGACGCAAACATGTAGCGACTGTGCTACATTACGTCTTGTTAGCTAAGGTGACCAGGCACGAATTCTGGAGTTTGCGATGAAGCGGAATATAGCTAACAGCTAGCATGCCGCAGTAAAAATAATCTACACACCCCGAGCAGGTTGCGGGGGATGTAGCCTTCGTTGTCTCCGCAGCGCGCCCACCACCAGTCGCTCTCGTCTTTGTCTTCATGCCTCAGCACAGTCATGCAGTCGCCCTCGGTGAACGACAGCTCATCAGCGTGCTCGGCCTCGTAGTCCCACAGCGCATACACAATACCACGGTTCATCACCCCCATCTTCTCCTGCACACCTACACACACACACACGCACTATCCTTGTGAGGACCTTCCATTAAATACATTATAAATGAGTTCTGCTCACTCTGTCGTGATCGTAACACTCACCATAGAGGAACTGTGAGCACTGTGCGTATCCCTCCTCCAGCTCCTCACACTTCTCCGCCGCTGTCTGCATGTCGCTGTAGGTGGCGGCGAACACGGCCGCACCTGACTCCACCAGGAACTTACACACCTGAACGTTATTACAGGAAGCTGCGCAGTGCAGGGGCGTCCTACAGAGAGAGAGAGAGAGAGAGAGACATAGTGAGAAAGAAATAGTGAGAGAGCCCAATGTAGAGATAGACAGAGAGAGAGAGAGAGAGAGAGAGAGAGCAATATCTCGTGTGTGCTGCTTTGACTGTGGTGTAATAAAACAGTCTTGCCAATAATAAAGGCATTTATTGTCTTTCAATTTAATAAAGTGACAGAGAAAGACAGACAGCAGATAGACTGACAGAGAAGAAGAAAGGGAGGGACAAAAACAGAAAAGTACGAGAGATTCCGATCCAAAGTGTTGGCTTATTTGCTTGGCCCCCAAATTGCTGCTTAACAATTATTGCTTAGCAACCTATCTGTCATACCTTAAATACTCAATTCTGAGTTTTTTTTATTTACTAGCAACAGTAACTAGCCATGGGCGGGGCTTGGGATCAGGTAATTTAGTTTTAAAATGAAAACAAGCGATTCTCTAACCAGCCGTCGCTGTCGGCGGCGTTGACATTGACTCCGAACTGCACCAGGAACTTGACGATCTCCGTATGTCCTGCACACACTGCGTTGTGGAGCGCCGTGATGCCTTCGTCGTTAGGCATGCTGGGGTCCTCCACCTGCCCAGAGACACCACACACTCGCTACACTCCCATCATGCATCTCCCCTTAGAATATGTTTAATTATGAATTCATTAGAATGCTCTTCATCACCACCCCTCCTCCTCCTCACCTCGTAGATGATCCTCTGCACTAGGTCGTACTCGCCCTCCAGTGAGGCGTCCAGCAGGAGGGCCAGTGGATTGAAGCGCACCCGCATGCCGTGGCTGATCCGCTCTGACCCCGCCTTCCGCAGGTTCGTTCTCTTCCCCTGCAGAAAAAATGATAAATGTGAGAAGATAGACGGATGGATGACAAACAAGCAAAACAAGCTCATAGTCACCAGTTTAGCATAATTCATAATTCATAATAATCAGAATGAAAGTCCTATGACTTAAAGAAGCGGTGTGTAATTTTCAAAGCCCTTTGCTGCCTACAAAGCATATTCTGACAAAAACATTAACCAACCCCACCCCAAACTACACATGTCTCCTGAGTGCCTTACAAGGAAAATGGGGCAGGGCTTAGCATTTCTTTTACACCTGGGGCCAGAGCAAGTTTCTGGGCCTGAATAATTTCAACAGAAGCCTGGAAATGAAGAAATTGTCACACAGCAATACTGCAAATAAATTTTTCTAAGCTATCTTTGAAATTATGTAATTTTCACTGGTCAAGAAACTTCTAAAAGAAAATCTAAAACATCACAGACTGCACCTTTAAAGTTTAAAGTGGCGGTTGGTATTTTCTATATAGCCCTCTGCTGCCCACAAGGCAAATTATCGACATCATATATTTCCCCTTCCATTTAATCAGCTTCATCTGTTAAATCTACACATGCCTCCTGAGTTGCCTTATAAGGAAAAGGGGCAGCCATTAGCAGTTATTTTAAGGAGCTCATTTCTGGGACAGAAAACACATGAAACAAGGAATATAAAGAGATACACTGCACAGCAGTACTGCAAATCAGTTCTTCTATGCTATCTTCAAAAATGTATAATTTTTACAGGTCTAGTGACTTTTTAATAGCTCACAGACTGCAACTTTAAGACTTAAAAGAGTGGTTTATAATTTTTTAAGCCATCTGCTGCCTACATTTGGCTTCTGTTATGGCTTGGGCCTCAGTTTTTCTAAGGTATCTTTGTAATTATATCACTATTACGGACCTAGAAACACTTAAAAATGTCACACATTGCACCTTTAAACAGAGAATAAGAGAATATGATTTTTTTTGTTTGTTGGTCCTGGATGGTTAGATGGTGTTTTTTTTTTTTTTTTTTCCCCAGAAGCCTGATAACTGGTTAAAAATTGGTTAAAAAACCAGCTGCCTGCTAGATGGCACTGTTGTTCAAATTTTGCCTAGAGAAAAAAGCTGACCTTGATTATAAGACTGCTGCTATAAAACTGCTAGAACTTTCCTAAGTGTTGAAGTTGAATTTAACCATTAAGTTTTATTTTTCTTAATTTGTCTTATATATTGTATTATTCATATAATACATCTTCTTCTTCTTTTGGCTTTTCCCTTCAGGGGTCGCCACAGTGAATCATCACTCTCCACCTATCCCTATCTTCTG
>JAKKZN010000025.1:14897068-14907367 GCA_033441825.1 Pangasius elongatus
TGTGTGTGTGTGTGTGTGTGTGTGTGTGTGTGTGTGTGTGTGTGTGTGTGTGAGAGAGAGAGAGAGAGAGAGTATGTACCACTGGATTTGGTAAGCGGTTTGGGCAGTGTGCTAGTGCCATCCGGATAGGCCGGCTTCAGCAGGACGTCCTGTTTGGGAGGAAGTGGAGGAGCAGGAGACTGAATGTACGGGCCGACGGCGGCGATTCTGGATGGGACCGAGGGAGGATGAGAGCTCTGTCCATCACCCGGCTGCTGTGGAAAAAAAGAGAGACAGAGAGAGAAAGAGAAAGAGAGAGAGAGCTTCTGCTTTAACAATTTACAGTAATACAGTATTAACAGGAACAAGTGCTCGCTAACATGTTTTATTAGACAAAGCAATTAGGTATAAAATGACTAGCTAGCTAAGTACCGCTAGCAGTCTTACAATATCAACTTAATTAAAAAACTGACTGAAAGGCAAGCTTGCTAACATAGCTAGCTAACTACCACTAATAACAAAGAGCAAGCTCAATCGCTAAGAAGAAAACTAGCTATTTAGCTACATTTGCCAGCTTTTTTTCAGTAAACATGCTAATTGAAGCTGGCAAGTTACATATGTTGACTACTTATGCTAGGTGAATTTAATAATTATCAAGCAACCTGCAAACAATACATCATCAAGATAACTGTCTAAGAATGTATAGGGGCATTTTATTTATTTAAAAAATGTATTAGAATTTTACTTGTAGCTAAACTACTAATATAACTAATATAACTACTAATAAAACGAAAAGAGTGTTAAACACTACTTGTCCGTAGATAATGTTAGCAGGGTTAGCCTACTACAGCAGGTTAGCATGTTACATTTAGTAATTAAAACAACCAACAAGCTAGCTAACATTATTTATTGCACCATCACTAGCTAAGTTTAGTGTAAAATTATAACCAGAACCTCACATGTGGAGATTATTTACTGATTTTATTGAAGTGCTGAGTCATGGCTAAGGCTCGCTGCTAATGCTTGCACATCAAACGGCAAGGCTAACAGCAGTTTACGTGTGTACACTCATATGAAACTAAACACACTTTCAGTTATACATTAATGTAGAATAGGAAAAGAATTAAATGTTTAAGTTTGGGTAAGTGTTAGAATTGTTTTTTATTTAAATTGAAAGCAAGCTAGTTAGGTAAACTACTGTATTGTCATAATGTTAGCAAGGTAATGAGCTAGCATTTTAAACATTCTGTCTTCCCTTAGCTAGGCAACAATGTAGTTAGGTAACTAATGGAACTAGGTAGCTAATTAATTTAGCTTAATTTCTAAAAGAAAAGTTTTTTGGAGTATGGAATCAGAGCGATGCGTTTTTAAAGAAGTGTACAAGTTGTAACTGTATCTTATAGCAAACTGGTGTGTGTTGAATATTGCGATGTAACTGATTATCAGTTCTGTCCTGCACTCACAGGCAGGTTTTCTTTCTGCTGTAGAGCTGCTTTCTTCTTCCACAGTCTCTGGCGCAGTTCGGCCAGACGCCGCTCCATCCCCGCTACTTCCTGTGTGCGCTTACTCAGACACTCCTTCTGCTGATGGAGCTTTGCGCTCTGCTCCTGGTTCAGCTTGTTCCTCAGCTTCAGGGGAGAAGAGTCTTAGTTAGTTATTATTATTTCAGATAATTTCTATCAATCCATCCATATCCATCTATATATCTCTCTATCTATTTGTCTACCAGTCTATCCATCCATTCACCCATCCAATATCCACATACCAGTACTTCTACTTATCCATCCATCCATTTCTATATCTGTCCATCCCCTATTTTCCTTTATCTACTAATTCACCCACCTGTCCATTTATCCACTTATCCATCTGTTTATCTATCCATAACTCTAACTATCTAACATTACTATACATAACATAACTTTAACATAACTATCGTTTTGTATCTGCCAATCCATCCATCCATCTATCTGTTCATTCTTACACTCTCATCCATCTATCCATCCACCTCTTTATTTAGCCATTCATCCAGCTCCTTTTCTATTCATCTAGTCATTCTTTCATCTATCCACTGGTCTATCTCTTTATCTAATCACCTCTCCATCTAATCTGTTTATCAACCTATCCATTTATCCATCTGTTTTTCCATCCATCTGTCCATCTACTCACCTATTCATCCCTTATTTAATTTCTCTGCCCATCTATCCATCTGCCTTTATCCATCTATCCATCTGTTTTTCTATTTATCATGCCATTTGTCCATCTAGCCACCAGTCTACCTCTTTATTGAATAATCTTTTTATCAGATCATCTATTTCTTTGTTAACATTTCTAACCATCTACATATTTAACCACCCATCCATCCTTTTCTCTGTTCATCTAACCATCCACCCAACCTTCTTTATCTATTCATTTATTTCTCTATTTTCTATTCATCCACCCATCCATCCATAATCCATCCATTCATCTGATGCCCAGCCTCTATTTTTTCTATTCTCTATTATCCTAGCTATGCTACATTTTCTATTTTTATCCCACTATCTTTTCTTTCATGTCTCACCATGCAACCATCCATCCGTTCATTCATACATCCATACATATATCCATACATACGTCTATCCATACATATATCCATCCATCTGAACAACAGGCACCTGAAGCTCTTTGTAGAGTCTCTCGAGTTCAGCGATTTCGTCCAGTTTGCCGCTGCGTAACGTCTCCAGCTGTTTGCTCAACTCCTCCACCCTGGACACGGCCATGAGCAACTCCCTCTGCTTCTGCTGGAACAGGCCGTTCATCTGCTCGATCTCTTCCACTGCAGACACGGAGCGACAGAGAGTGAGCCTTTTCACTAATGATGAATCAACTATCCATCTTTGGCTCATTAGATTTAAAGCTCATTGTGGAGATTCCTCACTGAAGCTGATGGAGTGTTGAGTCTTGGCTAAGCCTCATTGCTAATACTATTAGCATGAAACCGCAAGGCTAATAGCAGTCTGTGCTTCCTGAAAAACTTTTCAGCCCTTTTTTTTTTTTTTTTTTTTACTTTTGCAGAGTTCCACGAAATCGCCCATATAAAAATATATATGCACATTTTCTCATATCTAAAATATATGTGCAGTATGTTTTTGTGCATGTCAGCAGATAAAAAATATAAATCATATATACAAAAATAAATACTGCAAGCTTCTCAAGCATTTTTTGGATTCCTAAGGCCTCCTTAAAAGGCTTTATCTCCATCTTTTTCTCTATTAATCTCACCTTCCATCCATCCTTCTCTTTCTTTATATACCTACCCATCCATCCATCCCTTTCTCCATCCATCTCTTTCTCTATGTATCTAATCATCCATCCTTCTTCTCTATGTATCTCCCCATCCATCCACCTTTTCTCTATATACCTAATCATCCATCCTTCCATCCAGCCATCCATCTTTTTGTCTATATAAATTATTCATCCATCTTTATTTATGTCAGCACATCCATCCATTTATCCATCCATCTCTTTCTCCATCCATCTCCTTCTCTATATATCTAATCATCCATCTGTCCATCTATCCATCCATCCATCCATCCATCCATCCATCCATCCAGTCATTCATACATCTATCCATCCATCCCTTTCTCCATTCATCTAACCATCTATTTCCTTAAATATCTAACCCATACATCCATCCATCCATCTATCTCTTTCTTTGTTCATCTAACCATCCATGTATCTCTGTCTCTATATCCAACCATCCATTGATCTATCTGTGAATCTTTGGATGATTAAAGGTTCTTTGATTCATAAAAAGGCTTTAGTGCCATCTAGTTTCTCTTTATATCTAACCATCCATCCATCAATCCAGCCGTCTTTCTGTATGCATCCAAATCCAGTCATCCAACCATCAGTAATCTTTAGATTTTTGAGGGTTCTTTGCTTCTCAAAAACCTTCCATCTCTTTTTTTCTTATAAAAATCCATCCAGCCATCCTTCCTTTAAGGTTTCTTCCAGAGCAACAGCTGAAGAACACTTAACGCTTCCTGAATGATTCTGCAGAATAACAAGTTCTGACCTAGTTTGCTGTTGCTGAGGCGTTTCTGTTCCACCTGACCCTTGAGAGCTCGAACACGCCGCAGTTTGGCCTCCTGGTTCTCAGCGTTCTCACGTAACAGCCGCAGTTTCTCCTGCTCACGCTGCTGCTGTTCCTGCATCTTCAGAAATCGAAGGCGCTGCTCCTGAAAAAACAGTGAAATCATGGGTTTACATCAGTGTTGGGTGAGTCATACAGAAATCACAGCCATTTTTATAGCCATATAAATATTGTGTTTATTAAACAACCCGACACCATTTCAGAGGACACAAGCTGCACCTTGGAAGCCAGAACCTGCTGCTGCGCGTTGATCTGCTGCTGCTGCCGGGATGCCATCTCCTGCAGCTCAGTGAGACTAATGTCCATAGGAGGAGGAACCATCTAGAAAAACACAGCCAGCTGATATATTAAAATATATTTGTCCTGTGATATTAGCTTGGAACTCTCCTTTCTAACTAACTACTGCTAGCTAGCCTTGATATCTTTTCACACTTACCCCGTTCTCAAGGTGGATCTCACTTGTGGCTTTCAGCATGTTTCTCTTCAGTGAGAGCTCCGGGCCCCTGGGAGCCCCTGAGAACACACACACACACACACACACACGGTTTAATGACACTAATTAATCACCGCTAATGAAAAACATTGTGTTGTCTGGTTCATTAAGCTGCCAGCAGTGAATCTTTTAAATCTCCACCATCATCAATATTAAATAACGAGATAAACACGTCTCATTGCTCATCTGCCCTACAAGCACTGAGCAAAACACGTTTACTCAAGCTAAAGTTAGCATCAGCTCAGCCTGGAAACACGTCGCAGCTCAGGATTTTCAGTGATGGCCATCTTCTAGTCCATACGCAAACTCGACTGTACTTTTACACGTATAATTTTTGCTATATAATAGTGTAGCAAGCTAGCTATAACTGCATAGCTAGCGGGTGTTTTTTTTTTTTTTTTTTTTATTATTTTATATAACAGTCCCCAATGCTTATTACTGGTTGGTTAACATAACACATACAGTACATCTGATAACAGTTTTCAGCTCAGTAATTGCGCTATAACTATAAAAGATCAACATCATCATCACGATTCCAACATTATTAAACGCTCCACCAAGGGGACGCTAGGTAAGGAGCGCACTTTCACTGAAACCAAAAGTTTGCTAGTAATACACAGCAGGGCTTTGTGTATTAATGGGGCCGCAAAATCTCTCGTGGAAACTCGACACCTCAAACACACACACGCACACACAGACACACACACACACACACACACACAGTTAATGTAGTTTTTTTAATGAATAACACCTGACTCCATTACTATACTCCTCTGTGTGTGTGTGTGTGTGTGTGTGTGTGTGTGTGTGTGTGTGTGTGTGTGTGTGTGTATATATATGTGTTAATTATAATGTTACAAAATCTCACATTACCTAATTCTATCACAAGAAAATCCTCCCTTTTTTCTGCTTCAAAAGGGTAAAGTCTCACACTCCTTGCTTACACTTGAGCCCTGACATGACCCTGAATGTGTGTGTGTGTGTGTGTGTGTGTGTGTGTGTGTGTGTGTGTGTGTGTGTGTGTGTGTGTAATGTCTTTATATCTTGGTGGGGACCAAATGTCCTCACAAGAATAGAGATATGTGACAGTTTTGAGCTTGTGGGGACATTTGGCAGATCCCCACAAGTAAGTCTACTTTTTACAAAGACTGCAGATTATATTAAAATAATAATAATAATAATAATAATAATAAAAGATTCAAAATATTTCCTTTTGGTCACTGAGGTTAAGGGTAGCTTTAGATTTAGGTGTAGCATAGCACTAATTAGCTGCATTGGCAATTATGTTAATGGAAGGTCCTCACAAGGATAGTAAGCCGAACGTGTGTGTGTGCGCACGCTAACAGCCTCAGTGTCTAGATGTAATACATGGTGTTGCAGCAATTTGCAGAAATGAAGTGTGTGAACAGGAGATGGAATTCTACAGAATCTCTGCATCTGTGTGTGTGTGTGGGTGACATCCATCTGTGCTTTTTAGCTCGAGCCAAGAAAGAAATCCACATAAAACACACATACAATCAAAAGCATGTCCTCATACTACTAGGGTCATCCAGGAGCACTGGCTCAGTGCCCCACTGACACTCATTGTGTGTGTGTGTGTGTGTGTGTGTGTGTGTGTGTGTGTTATCCCACTGTGCCAAGCTACAGAAATTGGACCATAACCCTGCTGGCCATGCAGAATATTTTGGGAGCTCACAGCCCATGGGCCCACTGTCACATTTGTTTGGCAGTGTGTGTGTGTGTGTGTGTGTGTGTGTGTGTGTGTGTTTCTGGGGTCCACTGTGATACCAGAGCAATGTACTTATGTACCTGAAGATGATGGAAAGAACGTGTTTGGGTTTAATGTCCTGAAAAGTTCATGAATGTCCATTTCCACCCTCAACAACATCAGAATCATGAGAATCGGGTCAATATATCAGTTTCAGAACCATTCAGTATTTTGAGAGCACTTATAAAATAACCAGCAGTGGGACACGTGTGCTGTACTTCAGTTTGATCTGATAAAAAAAGTCTCCGTCTCTGAGCTTGCTGCTTAAACAGACCAGCACCGGCTCCATGCTGTCTGGTGAGGGAGAGGGCGTGACGTAACGGATCACTGCCACAGCAACAAACAGCAGATGCATGCAGTCACATCAAGCTGTGTGTTTATGTATATTAATGAACTTGGACTAATTAAAAAAACAAAACAATCTAGCTCTCCTTTCCTGGTCCTGATATTTAAATATAGATATACTATAATATATATAATAAAAGCTGTACGGTCTTCATTCTTTTTTTTTGCTCATTCTCTCTCTTGCTTCATCTATCACATTTCAGCACACATTTATCCTCCTGTTTTCTGTCTCACCTGTGTCATGACTGGGCGCTCGCTCATGGCGGACAACGAACCGAACCTCTGACCTCTGCTGCCCCCAGCGCTGCAGCAGCTCCATCATCCTCTCACCGTCACCAATCACACGCTCTGTTCCAGAAAATTACACAAAGCAAAAATCACACCCATACCCATATAGTATATTCACTACATAGTGCACTATATCACTATCAGAGTCTGGCGATTTGTAGACAGAAACCATTTGGCTGTCATTAACAGATATGTTCTTTATGTAAAAATTTACGTCGTCCCTGTAGTTGTGTTGTTCTGTGTTTGTCTTATGTAGCACCTTGGTCCTGGAGAAATGTTGTTTTTATTTCACTGTGTACTTGTATATGGCTGAAATGACAATAAACTCCACTTTGACTTTGACTTCGACTTTGAGATACACAAGGATCTCATTTTACATTGCAACCTTCAAGATCCTGAACCTCGTGGCCAGAAAAGTGTGCAAAAGCTATCAGATCTATTTTGTAGCCTGTAGGCACAGCATCTGAGGATGAGACTAGCTGTTTTGTGGTGTCAGGATTTCATTCCCACATGCTGCAATAGATGTGCAATAATAGTGTAAAAATGATGTACCCTCGCACCCTAAGAATACCCATGAAGAATATTGTTGCTTCACTAAAGAATCCAGTGAGCTATATCATTGCATGGCAATA
Source organism: Pangasius elongatus (assembly GCA_033441825.1). Lineage (NCBI taxonomy): Eukaryota > Metazoa > Chordata > Actinopteri > Siluriformes > Pangasiidae > Pangasius > Pangasius elongatus. The sequence goes on from JAKKZN010000025.1 coordinate 14,904,706, forward strand.
TCATTTCAGACTACTTGCAAATGTAAATAGTTTTGCTAAATCACTATTAAATGAAATAATGTGTTTGGTTTATATTCAGCCCAGTTATTTTCTTATTCTTAGGTTCGAGAATAAATAATTCTGTGGATAGCTACATAGCTAGTTTAGACAAACTGTCACATGAAAAAGTGTAATGTTTTTGTACACGTTTCTGGAAACAAGCTTCAGAATCTTAAAGACTTAAAGACTGAAATTAGATCTGTGGCTATTCACACTTCTGTACACTAATTTTTCCAAGAGAACAACAAGCTTTTTCCTCTTTTCAGTTTCCTCTTTCTCTCAGCTTTCACAGTTCTCGGTCATGAAACCTGGATGCTTGGCTTCAAGACAGTGATTCGATTCAACAAGCAGCCGTCAATGTAATGAAAGTAACGTGAAGCAGGTGTTTAAATTTTCAGTTTACGTGACATTTTTGCTCATGAAACAGAAGGTTTTATTTTTTCTAACATACACAAGCTGTGAACATTGTGTTATCTAATAGTATAAAGCCTATAACTAACTCAACCTTAAAATATATTACAATAATATAGCCTCAAGTTGGTTCACTGATATCCCTGAATCAGTCTGGGTGTAAATATATCGTTCATGCGTTAATAACGCACTGTTTTGCAACATTTCATGCCAAGATTTAGGCACATCCTCACCTGATCCTCTCCAGTTCTCAGCCAGGTAGCAGTCAGTCTCTCCTGGTTCCTTACACATGTCTACCACGTCCCGGCACAGAGTCTCCGGGGTCACAGGCACCTCGGTGAAGTGCTTCTCGCTGTTGCTGAGGTACACGGTTAGAAACATCTGTCGCACACACACACACATAGAACAATACTTACATACACTTACTGACACCACAGTCTAAATTTACAATTACATTTACATACATTTCATTCTAACACAAAGGTACGTGAATGTCCAAAATGTTTTCCATAAATTCATGTTAAATCCATATTTAAGATAGTCCACATTTTCACAATTAAATCATCGTCTACATCTCTTTTCTCAACTTTTCTCAAAAACCTGAGACCTGTGGCCAGTGGGGGCGGAGCCATACCAAACTGTGCTGTGGAAAAAAGTCATTCCAGTTGACAAGATGGCTGCCGTTATTATCGTATATCGTAAACCACATCAGAAAGTCTGCGTGACATCAGTGAAGGATGTAGTTTGAGGAATATTTTGACTGAGATAGCTACTTGTTGTAGCTCCAGTGCCAAACATTAGACACCCAACATGCTGTTCAAATCTATATATCGTGACACACACAGTATTGTGTATCACAGAAATGTCTCCCAGTACCCTGATATGATATTTTTATCATATCTCCCAGCACTATTACCATTATACTGTCACATTTCTGTACCGCCAGCCTGCTGTTCTCTCCTAAGCTGCACCATAAGGTGAAAAACACTGTGGATTTCTTTCTTGGCTCAAGCTAAAAAGCACAGATGGATGTCAAGGGGCTTCAGAACCCAAAAATAAAACACTGGTGGGAGGACGGGATTCGTCACTGAAGACAAAAAAGGGCGGTAATTGATTTTCTGAAGTACAGTAAGAGTTGTGGCAGTGACAAGAGTCTGGAAATCCTCACTGCAGCATGATGTAGCACTGTCAGTCAGTTAGAAATGCTGGGGAAAAAAAACTGAAATAAGTGAAACATCACCAATACTGCAGAAGGGAAAGAAGACTGGATGGATCGGATTCGATTGTGCCAGGTTGGACAGAGACATCCTCACTGCTGATTGAGTGTGAAGTGTGTGTTAGCGTGGCAGATGGGCTTAGGGAGAATTTATGGCTGCATGCTGCTTTACCTGAGTCTCACACACACAGAGAGGGACTTTCAGTTCTGTTCTGCACACTGCAGGCACTAGGAGGTTTACTTTCCAACTAGTTTTATGTACATTTTTGAAAATGAGAATTAAAAACCTTAATAGAAAAGCACGAATGAAAAAAAACAACAAAAAATATTTTAACACGCAGTGCAGGAAGTGGAAAAAGCTCATCTATTAGACTAGAAATCCTGTTATAAACAGAAAACTGAATATCATCTGAACATATATTAATAATAAAGTCAGTGCCAAAGCAATGAATATTTCCAGTATGCCACTCATAAGCAACTTCTGACCAATCAGAATCCAGAATTCAACAGCAGTGTGATATATGAGGAATGTGTCACATAGTATCTTTAAAAAAGAGAGAGAGAGAGAGAGAAATGAATGAAAGTGTGTGAGAGACACTACCAGGAAGAAGGTTCTGCTGAATGAATAGCTTCATTATTGCACACTATTACCTATCTAGGTCTCTCAAACGTATATATCTATGTTTTTCGATCAGCATGAGGGCATATTTCCATGTTAATGTCAATGTTTCCTTGGAAAAATAAAGTTGAGAGCTCTGATTACATCTTTATGGTATGATTTCAGCATCTGATACGAGAGGTCACGCCTACACAAATCTAAGACTGAGGCAGGAACTGTCCTGGGAGCGGATTCTTGGTTTATTTTTAATCTAAGGACAAGTTTCTGTGAAAATTAAACCTACTTAAAATAACTTTCACCATTATATGAAGTCAAGACATGTTTGTTTTACTGAGCTACAAGGCTAATGTGGCTAACAAGTAATGGACATTCCTCAC
>JAKKZN010000025.1:14907467-14927809 GCA_033441825.1 Pangasius elongatus
ATTATATGAAGTCAAGACATGTTTGTTTTACTGAGCTACAAGGCTAATGTGGCTAACAAGTAATGGACATTCCTCACCTAAAATATTTTTTGTAAATATTTACCTCAAAATACATCCATTTCTCCAGTGATATCAGTCAGACATCCTGTTGTGCTTTAGGAAACGGTTGTGACTTCCTGTCATCTAAAAACATGAATAAAACTTCACCGACGGCAGCCGAACTCTGGAATGTAACAAGGGCGGCCATCTTGTAAGCTAGCAGATATACAGATAGACGTAGAGTTTTACCCTGGGCTTAAAATATAAATGTTTTCTTTAAAATGAGTTTAGGAAACATAAAAATGTAGACTAAAGCAACCATATAAAGATTTGTTTTTTTTTTGTTGTTGTTGTTGCTGCTTTTGGTGAGATAAACTTTCATTACTTATTAGTTTCAAAACTACAGAAGCTAATAATGTTTTGGCTAATCAGCTACATTTGAGGTAATGGAAGACTTTCCTTTTTTTCATTTATTTCCTTAATTTTTTTTTTTTGAGGATAATCTCAGACATCACATTCAGAACGCAAATAAATAAATAAATAAATAAATAAATAAATAAAATAAAAATAACCATACAACCAAGCTCTTTAGTAATGTACACACCAAAACAAAACATGTGCACATTTAAAACTATTCATTCAAATCTGTTTAAAATTGTTGAAATTATTTAATTTTCAACCAATAAATACATATAAAATAAATACATATGTTTTAAAAATAAATAAGAAATAAACCACTTCAGGGCGTGCTATTACAGGAAAATATTCAGCGATGGCGTAGTGTGATGAAGCGGAATCACTGTTGTTGATTATTTTTCTATAACAGGACATTGTGTAGTATTTTACTGCTCTCATACCAGAGCAGTTTGTCAATGACTTGTAAAACATGTATTTTTTTTTATCTGTTTATAGTTACATTTAATGTTGCGGGATGTCCATGAAACCAGCCTGTTTTTAATCAGACAAAAAAAAATCATTTAATCATTCAAATGATCATTCAGATCTCTTTAACAGAGAGTGTTCAAAGTGCTCGTCGCTCTTCCATTTCCCACTTTATCATAAGATCTTTGCACAAGTCACTTCCTCAGCAAACAAAAAAAAATGCAGATGACGATCTGATCAACGCTCAGACATGCTATTTACGTTATTTACATAAACGCCCATAAATGAAAATAAACCATAAACTCGGCAGTGCTTAAAAAGCCATCATGGGCTCTGAACAAGCAAAACAGCAGGATGCTCGTGACTCATCGGGACGCTGTTGACACGGCAGTCGGAGCCAAACACAAAGGTGACACAGTGTGTTTGAACAGTCAAACTTCATCACGGGAAAGAGGAGCAGCATTTCTATATTTACACTAACGTTTCTGATAATGATGGTTCCTCATTTAGTTGCTTTTGTATGATTTTGAATTGATACAAGATCCTAAATTTAGAAAAAGTACCTTTAGTCTAAGCTGAGTTGTAACCTTTGGCATATGGACAAGCAAAANCAGTTCAAGTCCCTGTGAATGAGCTGTTACTGTAGAAACGATAACGTATTAGAACGAGCTGAAGAGCTTGCTGTTGCTGTTAGAGAAAAAGAATCACCTTCTGACCAATCAGAATCCTCTCTAACTCTCCGTGTTTTTTCTGTGGTATTAAAACTGGGCTAATCAGTCCTCATTTCTGCATTTAGGTTGTTCATTAGCACACATAGAAAGAACACACACACACACACACACACACACACACACACACACACACACACACACACCATTCGTAGCCTACTTACAGCCAAACCAGTGGCTCAGCCACAACACCAGACTGTGATACATTCCCAAAAAAAATCATAGTAATGGATTTTCAGAATACCTACATTTATGTTTTGAAGTGCTTTATTATCTTTCTGGGGTTAAAAAAACAAACACTCTTTTGCCACTTTAATAGGAACACCTGTACACCTGCTCATTCATGCAGTTAACCAGGCAGCCAATCTTGTTGTAGCAATGCAATGCATCAAATCCAAGCGGTTCATGTTCACATCAAACATCAAAACGCAAAAAAAAACAAAAAAAAAAACCCTTCCTTGAGCAGAGCAGTTCTGCAACCAGAAATGGCTTGATGATAAAAGAGGTTGAAGGAGAATCCCCAGACTGGCTCGAGCTGACATGAAATAACCACTCTTTACAACCGTGGTGAGCAGAAAAGCATCTCAGAATGCACAGCACGATAAACCTGGATGGGCCACAACAGCAGAACACCACGGCTGTTACTACAGAAACGTTACAACGTGTGCATTAACATAATCAGGGTTGATGTTATAGAAAATAAATCGACACCTTCTGACCAATCAGAATCCAGATTTCAGCACTATGGTATAAACAGGGATCTTTCTTTCAAAGTATTCTATTAAACTGCTAGATTTTACATATATATAATAACACGAATAGTATATTGTAACAGGTGTAGCTACTTTTACTCTTCTCACCTTTAATTGGTTGAGATGTAAAAGAAATCTTATACATGAATTGAGAAAAAACAAAAACCCTCTATGACTACAGGAACAACAGAAACGCAACACGCACCGAACATCAATATTTTATCTTTGATGACAACAAGCATCTGTTGTACGATATAAGCTTCCAAAACATTTCGCTAAGGGATTTTTTTTCTTACTTTAATCATTCCATGGATTTATAAACGATTTCAATTGTATCGCTAGATGGGAATTTATGTATTGTGGCTATTAATCTGGGCTTGTGTGTGTGTCACAGAAGAGCTACTGTCAGTCTGTTTGGTGTGTGTGTCTGACCATATGGTCCGTAGACAGAATGGATACACACGGTCACATGACAGGGGCTTACCCTTGTACCCTGCTGACCTCTAAAAGGTTCACCCTCTGAGAAGGAGAATGAGATTACCACTCCATCTCAGAACCTACGATTCATAGCTAGTGTTCTTACTAACGGCAGCCGTTTTAAAAAATGAACGCTAGAACACATAAAAACGCATAACAAGTCTGTTAACCGTTATTTATATATTTACAGTGTTCATACAGTGCAGTCTGGCTATGTACTACCCATGCTAACATTTCAATGCTAAGAAGCGACTGCTAGCACTGACTTGGCTTGAAAATGATCGTGTAATGAAATAAATTAGCTACGTTATCTGTACGTTATCTGCCGCACAAAGCTAGATGTCATACGTGTCAGTATTAATGCTCCTGTTAGAACATCAGACATTTTAAGAAACATCCCAAATGCTAACGTTTATATGTATAGACTCTGTTCTGACATCACTTCCTATAGGTTATTCTCAGTGATATCAGTCTGTCAGGATTTATCTAATTTTGCTAATATTTTATAAAAAGTTCTCTACTAATTAGCTAAATAGTTAGCAGGCTAGTCAGCTATTAGAAATAGTTTTTTTCATATATTTCCTTCTATTTTTCTATTTTATACACTCTGATTAATTAAAAATGATCAAAACAAAAAAGTTATTTTGTTGGTTATTGCTGTGAGAACACTGCTGCTAGTCAGCTAGGCAAATTAGCAGCTAAGTAATTGGCTAAACTAAATAACCAAAGCTGACCATTTAGTAAGTTTGGTGTTTTAAGTATTTTACACAGATCACACAACAGTGGAAATGTGACAGAATCATCAGGAATATCAACGTTTCCCTCAGAAATGTTTGTAAATTACTAGGAAAACCCACTGCATGACTGAAATTACACTTAGCATCAACCGCTAAATGGTCACAGGTTCAGCCATGGTGAGAAATGTTGCATCAGGACTCGCGAACTCTCAGCTGTCAGATGTTTTGACAACGAAATGTGTGATGCGAATAACACAAGGCTTGTGGAATCTTCTGGGATCTTACACACACATACACACACAATGTTATTTAAATGTAGACTATGATACACTCCCTCATGGACACACACACACACACACACAATCTTATTTAAATATAGCCTATGATACACTCCAACCTGCACACACACATGCACACATACACACACGTACAAACACACACATACAATCTTATTTAAATATAACCTGATACACTCCCTCCTGCACACACACACAATCTTATTTAAATGTAACCTATGATACACTCCCTCCTGCACACACACACACACACACACACACAATCTTATTTAAATATAGCCTATGATACATTCCCTTCTGCACACACTATATTTAAATGTAGCGTATGATACACTGTCTCCTGCACACACACACCCTCTCTCTCTTTCACACACACATACACACACACGTTGGAAAGAGGATTTCCAAGCGTATAAAGGGATAAAAAAAATATTGCTAATTGAGATAAAGATATGGGATATTGAGGTATGCTAAATCCTTCATTCTGAAACATGCACAGCTCTGGGTTAGTGGGAAATCCATTGCCAGGCGGCGAACCCAACGTGAGGGTTAAAGTCTCCTGTGAAAGGCAGGTTACCATGGTTACTGTTGCCATGGCAACATGCCCCGCGACAACATTGGTGCTATGCAGAGCAGAGCTTCTGCGCCAAATGGCTGTGCCACTTCAGAAAAACACACGATTTGTCATGTTGGTCGTATCAACGAACGGGTTAAGTCCAGTCAGAAACGGATCGTTGTGACCCCGAACATGACATAAGAGTTAAATCTGAGTGAAATTAATGTCTTCCTCATGAGCAGCCTTTGTGCTGAGACGGGTTCGGGAGTCGAGTTACCGTGAGCTAATGTCATTTAATCTGTCTTCCGCATGCTCACCTGTCAAATCATGCTCACTACGGGACAGGAGCGATGATTTAGAGCGAGTTAGGCTCTGAGTCACGCGACATCCCGCGCTAACCGCGGAAGCCCAGCTGGTCAGCTTCCTCCAGGGAACTACTAACAATGCGAAATGCATTTTGGGGTCAAAGTGTCGAGTTTAAACAATAGACAATAGTTCCTTAAATGGCATTAAGCATGGAAAACCCCTGGTCAGTCTAAACAATGTGCTCCAGCCACATATGAAAAAATAAATATATTCTCCCACACAGAACCGAAGGATGTGACGATATACACTCTCAGAAAAAAGGTACCAAACTGTGCTGTTCCTCGCTGCTGCAGTGGTACCATCAGTACCACCAGTACCTGTTTTATCCATTTAAAGGTGCATGTGGTAGCCTTTACAGCTTTAAAGGTGCAAAAGTAGTCCTTAAGTTCCAAAGATATATAATAATATATATATTTTAATATTTTTTACTGTATATTAAAGGTTTTTGTCATGGTACCACCCCAACGACAAGCTTGGGGCCTTGAAATATAATTATATTGTTATAATTTAAATAATAATACATGTTTTCTGACATGAAACTAAAAATACAATATGGCATTTTCGCTGGCACTTTGTTTCTAAAGCTAAATATTATGATGAATATTGTTCATTATAAAAATATCACATACATCACGTGATTTTTGTCTTGCCATTTGTTAGTCTTTATTATGATTATGGACAGCTATTCATTTTATTCTTCGGTACCATTTCCAGCTTTTATGCAACGATTAGTGCAAAGCCCTGAAAGGGTGGTGTTGAGCAGATTGCCTTTCTATAATTAGCCCAAATAGGCATGCAGGGACGTGCGTGATTACAATCTGACAAAATCCGGATTGGGAATCACTGGGAGCACTGGGAGCGCTGGGATTCAGAAAGAGAAGATTACATAAGGTTAAAAAGAGCAGACTGAGCTAAACGTCTGCCCGCTGCAAACATTCGAAGATGTGTTGCAATATATCATGTGCGAATTGTTATTGCGATACTGACCTTTGCTTTAGTGACAGACGCGGTATTAGATAAAGTCACGTGTATCAGTGTATTTGGATGAATAATGGCGTTTGATTGGTCGAAATGACGCACCCACTCCGCTTAAGATGGTTTTTGCAGCCTGCTTCACAAAAATCGTAAAATCATTTTGCGGTCAAGAGTTGAGACTGGCGGTTTTACAATGCGTAACATGACACTAAAATTAGATTCAAATCGACGCTTGTCTAAAATCCACCAATAGGATACCGGCGAACTCACGGGATGGCTACGAATACGCTAGCAGCGATGCCGAAACGTAAACAAAACATGCTAATGGACAGAAAAAATATCCTTATTTCCTCAAGTCTACTTTGAAGCTCGATTGTGTTTAACGTGAGCTTGTTTTCTGCATCACGCTGAGCGACGATGTAAACAGAACGTAGTCATTTACTTTAACTGTAGATCTATCGTTAGAGGATCTTCATCATATAATCTGATATGGAGAACACACGTTACTCCACATGCAGTTACAGAGTCCAGCCGAGATTTTAGTTTGATATGTCGTACAGTGTGATGAGTTAGAATCGTAAAAGAGCACTGAAACTGGACAAAATTTTCTGCGAATTCGAAAGCGATATATCGCGCGATACAATGTCTACAGACGAAATCGCGCGCCCCTGGACTACCCGTTCCCCTGTGAGCACCCTGAATGCAGCGCGTGACAGGATGTTTAGTCAGATCCCAGCTGATAAACACGGGCATTTCCGATTCACATCACACAGAGTTATGAAATCGGAGCCAAGCTCAAACCAATTTTTGTGTTTATCCGTTTATTTTTTTACCTCGGTGTCATCTCCCGCGAGTTTTTCGGTAACACTCACCGGCATCATATCGTCAGCCGTGAAGAATGCAGACCTCCTCCTAATCCTGTGTTAATCCCACACACACATGTGTGTATGTGTGTTTTTCAGTCCAGGCGATGTCCTCGCTCGCGCACCTGCACTCCGTTCTCAGGGTGTGTGTATTGTATTGTGTATTATTCCGTGCTCTCTCTCTCTCTCTCTGATGCTCTCGCGCCTCCCGGGTCGCTCTCAACAAACCTGTTGCAGTGTGTGTACTTGTTCAGAAAAACCCTCTAAAGCTCCGTCTAACGATCAGCTCTCTCTCTCTCACACACACACTCTCACACACACATGCGCTCGGCTCGCGCTACCGAATCCGTCTTGCACCGGAGCCGCACGCGCGCCTCCTCTACCTTCACACCGGTGTGAATATATAATCGTGGCTCGCGCGCTGAAGGGGGGCGTGTCCTTTCCCAGGCGCGATATGCAAATGAGATGCCGCGCGTCGTGACGTCACGGACCTGGAATCAATTTCTCTGTGTAATGAAGCGCGCGCGCTCAGGGGTTCTGGCCTCAGAGCCTATCTATTTTTGTCTAATGCCATTTTTTTCCCTCCCACATTTGTCTTTAAAGTTCATTATTTTAGCTTTATTAAGTATGCAAATTTATATCGTTAATCAGATGAAGCCTCATTTGCATAAATACATCTATTTAATATTTTATCAATATTAATAGTGTTTGTGAAAAAGGACTCTATTCACTTGTAGTGTTTTGCTCACCACAAGTTCCTGCCATAACTGACTTGCAGTTTGATTCATTCGAAGAATCAAATGATTGGAAATCATTTAAATGTGTACTTTGAAAGAATCGCCTCAGTGAAGTGAGTCATACTGAACATAATGAATGTCAGTAAAACTTAACCACAAATTAAGATTAACATCCCACAGGGGGCGTGTCTTTGAGTACATATACTGGAAATGTGGGTGTGGCCTTGACCATAAATGGACTTGTGGGCGTGGTATAGCTAATGCTGCTGATTTATTTGGCTATATTGCGTCATAACAGCAGTAGTTTCCTTTTAGACATATCAGGTATTTGAAATCATTTCAGGGTCATAACATCATTTTGGTCTAAAACCTCCCAATTATAATTTCATCAATCAATCAATCAATCAAGCAGATAAACACTATAATTAATGTTCCATTGATATTTCTACACATTGTATTGAATCCCTTTTTCCCTTCCTCCAACCTTCTTCCTCCATCTCTTCCTCGGCCTTGGAGCCTCATGACTGATGGAGTGGAAAGACAGACATGGCAGGTCGTGCATTCTCTTCATCCATGGATGCACTTGCTCTCAGAGAATAAATGCTCAGCTGTATTCAAATTAAATTACTGTGTCAGAGTCATTAGGAAGAACTAAACCAAGATTTTTTATTTTTTTTTAAATCCACTCCATTATGGAGCTTTGAAACTGTAAGACGTGTAGGAATAATTCTTTTTTTATTCCTTATGTCTTTCACTGATCACAGTGGCAGAAGATTGTAGCACAGTATACAGGCACTAGAGTAGTATTGAAGAGCTAACCAGTGTTAAACCAAAACATTGTTATAGGGCTAGGCGATGAGATGTTCAGGAGTGTCGCGCAGGGCCCGCTTGTCCGGGAGGAGACGGAGCAAAAGACTCCGCCTAACACGGGACACGAACAGGAGAGGTTATTAACCACCGCAGTATTACCCGCTGAGCTAACTCTACGGTATGGGATTTGTGAGTGTTGCAGTGCTTGTGAAACTGGACCGGGAAAACTCAGAGCCAACGGATGAACTCAAAAGCGCCGCAGCGCGGCGGAAAAACAACTCAAAATGGCTTCCTTCTGGCCGAACTTTAAGGCACCAAATGAAGCGAAGTGAAGTGACTTGTGGCCAAGTGTGGTGACCCATACTCGGAATTTGTGCTCTGCATTTAACCCATCCAAGTACANGGGGATCGGTGCCTTGCTCAAGGGTCTCACCTCAGTCTGAGAGAGAACACTTCCTCTCTGATTCTGAGCTCCCTTGTCTTTCTTTCCCTCAAAAATTTCTCTCCCTATCCTTTTCTTTCTAAACCTAAATATTTTGTTTTATTTTATTTCTTTTCTTCTTTTTCACATATACAAACTCACCGAGCGGAGTAGCGTAGCGCCGCTCTGTAACCTGGCGGAGTGCGGCGCTCAGAGGGCTTATAGAGAGGCGTGGTCCTACAGAGCCGTGCAGGTGGCCGCGGATCTGCCTGAGAAGGCACCTGCCGCGTTACACAAAATATTAGTAATTAAACATCATCTTTAACAGCTTTCTTAGGATAAGAAACATGCCTTTATAATGGTGTATTACATCAAAACATTACGTTAAACGTAATAGTATTTTTTTCTATAATGATATGTTTTGTCTACGATTAGCCACTAGCACTGCTAGTTTTTTTTATGTACTAGGTTTTTCCTTATTATTATTATTATTATTATTATTATTATTATTATTATTATTTCCTAAAGAGTTGTTTTACCCCGAAATGTGCCTATGAAGGAAAAAGTAGTTATATAACTCCCCAGGATAATAATATAACAGGCTGATTAATGAAGTGTATTGAAGAAAAGAAGATTTTCAGTGTTAAGGGAATTCTTTAAGAGTCTGAAAAAGTTTTACATATACTTTGCTCTGGACGTCTTTAACGCACCTAGCTAGCTAAACTTTTACTGCCTCGTGATACCTGCTGGTCTTTTCCCTCTTTTCTGTAGGAAGTCTAATTACTAATGTCTAATACAGAACATGAGAAACACTACACTGTTGACAATAAGCTGTACTTAAACTCTCGGCTAAACTGTTTAGCCGCTTTGCTAATCCACTGTTGCTAAGCGTGTGGAGATTTGAGCGGGATTGTGATTAGCTCCAACACTGTTGGCTGTTGTGGAAACTGAGAGATGAATTCGAGCTTGCAGAGAAACTTCTCGTTCCGAGTAAAATTCACACAAAATTGGTTGTGCAGTCATTGCATTGTTCTCCTTAAACAATCTTAAACAATCCAACTTGTTTTAAAGCTACTGATCTGGCAACCATGTTCCTAACTTTTGTGTTTCTTTCACAGTGATGGCAGAATTATTTGTGCAAACCAAATTCAATACAAGGCAAGAAATGCAGGTGGGATGCATTGCAAACAAAATGAAGGAAAGAAGGAAAGAACGAAAGCCACTCTTATGTTAATAAAGCAACTATCAACCTAACAAGGATATCATATACATATAGATTAACATGTAATACACACTAATGGGGGAAAAAATCCTGATGTACATAATGTAATAAAAATAAAAGGTTTTGTACAAAAAAAATAAAATTGAATTACACAGACTATTACAAATATTCAGTTTCCAGTTCTCTTTCTCTTTATTAAAACCAAACATTACATTTTTCTAAATACACTTTGAATTCACTGCTTTGTGACTTAAAATAAAAAATAAATAAATAAGAATAAGAAATAGGAATACCCAAACATAGCTATTTATTTATTTATTTATTTATTTATTAAATTTCATCAGAAGGTTTCAGTTTTATTTTTTTAGGAGCTGGTGAAAGCAAACTATTGCCTGCAGAGGGAGACAGAGGTCTAACCATCCAGCCACCAGGCTTTTTCTCTCTATCCTTTTTTTTATTTTTTAAACAAATGTACAGTTTTATCAAGAATATTTCCATTTTCATTTTTAATTTCCCACTTATTTCTACTCTTAAATCTCTATTTAACTTTATTTACATTCATAAATTGGTTATTTCTAGCACATGTACAGTTTTAAAGAATACCTCTATTTTTATTTTATTACTAGTATGTTTCTAGGTATGTTTTCTGCCAAATTTATTCACTGCTCACTTTCGTTATTTTGGATCAGTGGTGCTGAAATGTTAGGGACCGTCGCTAAAGTTCGAGCAAAATAGCAAAGTGTGAAAAGTTTGACGTAAGCAACCACTTGGCTTCAGTAGCGTCTTGTTGCATAGGAGCTATATTTTGTTTGAGCTGTAAGGAAACTACAATTAGACAATAATAATAATGACTCAATCCTCATCTATTAATCTATGAATATCACATGAGTTGATATGAAAATTGACAAGCCAAGGGTTTGTTAAAAAAAAAAAAGGAACAGGGCCTAAACCCGAACTACAACAACAGCGCTAAAAAACTCTGACTGCAATTCCTAATTACAACAAATTCTAATTAACTCAACCCCAAAATCTTATTTTTTTCCGCTCCGAAAGCTGATCTGGAGAATTAGTTCATCAGTCTCCGCCAACTTCAGATCTGATGTGACATTCGGTCTAATCTGAGCTCAGTGGGTGGCCATTTTATTGACCATTAGCAGATGACATCATCTACACAGGGCTAAGAGCATAAACAGTCCTCACACACACACACAACCCCCTGGGTCTCACTGTCTGTCTCGGTCTCTTTACGCTGATTAAGTTAAATTTTTTTCTGCTATGTTCTGCAGATGTGGCCATTTTATAAAACGGTTGTTGAAAGGAAAAAAAACCCCACAATAACACACCTGCTTTAACCTCATCATGTACTCGAGTTGAGCTGTTTGGTGTGTTCGAGTGAGAAAACTCTGTGTGCATGAATGAAAGGAGTGGGGTTGAGACAGGGCTGTTCTTTTTTCCACTGGTCTCAGTACATGGCCAGGATCGGCAGCGACAGGAAGCAGTAATGCTGCGTTACCTGTTGTGTCCGGGAGGTGGTGATATCGAGCAGCTACACAGGAAGGTGGCTTTCATTACACCAGCGTCCACATCTGTTCACAGTACAAGGTACAAGCAGGTGAAAAAGAAGAGAAGGGGATGATTGAAGATGGCGGGGGGGGGGAGACAAGAGCAGAAAAGATGGACAGAAGACACAAGGAAAGAGAAACAGTGACAGAATAGATAATGTGAGACGAGGAGGAACAAGAAAAGGAGAGAATGATAAACAAAACGCAAAGAGGAAAAGAAAACAGAAGAAGAGACAAGAAGACAAGCGGAGAAGAGAGAAGAGAAAGTAAAAGTAGTGCCTGGGAAAACAGGGAAGACACATGGAGATGAAACGAGAAATGAACCAGTGAAAAGGAGAAAGAACGAGAAGGAAAAAAGTGAGTATAGAGCAAAGAGGTAATACTGCAGATAAGAGAAATGAAGAGACACAAACAGAGGAATAGATTAAAAGGAAGAGAAGAAAAGAGAGAGGAGAAGATGAGAAGATGCTGAAGAAGAAGAGAAAAAGAAGAGAGAGAAGAGAAGAGGAGGAAAAAGGAAAAGACGAGAAGGAAAGAGAAATGAAGGTAAACAAGGAGGAGAAGAAAGGAGAAAAAAAGACAAGAGAAAAGGAGAAGAAGAGAGAAAAGAAAGAGAAAATAAATTGAACAGAGAAAAAAAGACATTATACTGAATAGAAGATAAATTTCTACAATATAGAAAAAAAAGCAGTTATCATTCCTGTTCCAAAAAAAAACAAAAAAAAAAACATTGTCCACAGGAAAATAATGATTTCAGCCCAGTAGCACTAACATCAATAGTGATGAAATCACCATTTGAACGCATTATAGGGAACCAACGAGGTGAAGAACAACATCTATTAGATCCCTATCAATAAGATAGTAGAAGCACGGATGATGCTTTAAACATTACAACACATTTTATTTTATCTTATGCTAGACTAATGTTTATGGATTTGAGTTCAGAATTTAACACCATATTCCCACAGATCCTGTTAAACGAGCTGATACAGACGGAGGTGAATCCTTGTATAATTAAATGGTGTGATGCATTTCTTATAGAGAGGCAACAGCAGGTGAAAGTCAGTCTAATCCTCTCTGACATACAGGTTATAAGTCCTGGAGCTCCTCAAGGCTGTGTTAGGCCAAAAAGTATGAGATGATGCCTTCAGGCAGAAGGTACAGGTTACCAAACTGTGAGATGAAGAGATGTAAATTTTCCTTAGTGCCATTATCAATCAAATTACCGAACAGTAAGAGATGGTGTGTGTGTGTGTGTGTGTGTGTGTGTGTTGGTGGAGGGGATGTGAAATGTCTTGGTGTAGGGTATTTGTGTAATATTTAAGTTTAGGGTATTTGGGCAATATTAGGTATAGGGCATTTGTGCGATAACTGATGTATGGCATTTGTGTATGTTAGGTGTATGTTTGGTTATTGGATGGTGTGTATGGTCTGCTGTTTCTACATGCATGTTGTATATGTGTATTGTAACATCAACTGTGTTCTCTCGATTGCCCAAGACTAATTTCTGTTAAGGGGGCTATAATAAAGGCTAATCTGATCTGATCTGATCTGATCTGAAGTAACATGAAAAAACAAAGAAGAGAGAAAAAGAAGAAGAAGAAGAGAAGTAAAGAGAGATAAGAAAAGGAGAAGAGAAGAAGAGAAGGACACTTGGCATGGAGTGGGCAGGAGCTGGGCGGTGTCTCTAGTGTGTACTCCGGGGGGTCATGTCTCATTTGGAGAGAAAGAATCTCTCCCTATCTGACGCTAACTCATCCTGAGTCACCCCTCTTTATTATTGCCCCTCCCTCAATGGCAGATGGTGCGGTCCACTCCCCCGAGCCCCGCCTCAATCCCAAAACCATTGTGCCCCAGCATTAGGGGGGAAACAAGTGCCCCTCCCTTACTCCTTCTCACTCGCTCTCTTTTTTTTTACTGCTGTATTGTGCAGTATGATGTGTGTTCCTTTCTCTCTCTTTCTCTCTCTCTCTCTCTCTCTCTCTCTCTATCCTAGAGATTTTCTATTACCAGAGATGTTATACTCAAGTCGTGGATGAGTTTCATGACTTGTAACTTGACCAGGACCCAATTATCTAATACTCGAGACTCTGGAAATTTCTTCTTTCTACCTCAGTCCACTGCAATGCATTAAAAATTCATCAGTGATTTTTTTTTGTACATCAAAAACATCTTTTAACTTTCCTTCCATTTTGGTAGCTTTATTATCCATTCTCTGTGGTGCCCCAGGATCTATAAACTGGCAGGAAAACCATAATGTGAATCACCAGCATCCAGCCAATCAGAACGAGGAGCTGAGTCTACTCACCTGTTGCTTCAGAAAGCTCCGCCTCTTGCACTAGCATTCAGGTGTTTTAGAGGGTTTTTGAGGGCTGGTAAAATATTACTTAATTAACAGTGATGTTCATTGTTTATATTTAATTTTTATCATTGGAAAAAAAGATCAAGCATTAATATAGTTATTAATTCATATATAATTAAAGATATATAAATAAATATTATAAATAAAGATTTAATTAAAGCCAGATAGGATTCAGTTATCTATAATTTACGGTATTTGACACACTTAATGGTTTCAGTGGCGTGAACATTAAAAAAAAAAAAAAAATCTAAATTGAAATACAATCATGAAGTACCAATGTTCAAAATGGTACTGAATGGTACAACAAGCATCATACTTAGTACTCTCTCCACTAATTAATGTACAATGATAACAAAATAAAAATATAGAAAACAGGAAGTAAAAATGTTTTTTGCTGTTCGAAGTTTGAGAGCCATGCCTTTAGCATAACATGTTGAAAACCAGACTCTCTAAGCGACTGATGATGAGCGTAATCCAATGAATCATCATGTTCTTGTGGTTTATATGCGATTAGTCTGATGGAAAGCTTCAAAACACCAGTTTAGTTTCTTTCTTTCCACCTCATAGGGTACACAAGCAAAAAAAGAAGTTGTGCTTTTGTTTGTCTATGTTTTGTCGTGTACCCCTGCCTCTGCCTCTGTCCTGCTATTGGTTTGTTTCCTTAATGTGTGCACCTGTTCCGTGTTTAACCCATAATTAGTTTGTCTTTTTCTGTATCATTGTAAGTTTTTGTATCATTAAGTTCCTGAGCCTTGTTTTCCTGTTTCCATGTCTCTTTTTTCCGACTCATGCTTGTTTTTGACTTTGATTATGACAACAGTTTATTGTTGCCTACCTGTTCTTTGACTAACATTTTGATTTGTGGATTTGAGAACAAATCATATGCTACACAGCAAGAATAGAGATCTACAACTTCTCATCCAGACACTTGACCATGGCTAATACTGTTAAACTGTTAAATCTGGATAAACTAGAAAGCAGCAGCATTAATATTCTTCAATCAACCAAAAACTGCATGATGCAATACTCAAAGAAGGTTCTCCAGTGGAACGTACCTATATCGCTAAGATGTGATGGCTTGGGCTGGAGTTATACTTGATGCATAACTGCACAAATGACAGTGATCACAGAGCACTGTGTCCAGAATTGGCAACTTATGTCCAAAAGTTACAGCAATATTTATTCAGGGAAAGTTATGTGTATTCAGAGTCGGGTTACGCAGCTGCTTTCTGTTTGCCCTACTCAGATGATCAATGAAAATGACCTTCGTGTAGTTTGCACTACACTGTCAGATTTTTCTTGAGTAGAAACATCAGGGATATGGTTTTTCAATATCATCTAGAC
This sequence comes from Pangasius elongatus, assembly GCA_033441825.1. Taxonomy (NCBI): domain Eukaryota; kingdom Metazoa; phylum Chordata; class Actinopteri; order Siluriformes; family Pangasiidae; genus Pangasius; species Pangasius elongatus. The sequence continues at coordinate 14,922,597 of JAKKZN010000025.1, forward strand.
CAACACCTTTAAACATTAAGCACTTACATTTAAGCCTGAAAAAAAATCTGGGATAGAAAATACGGACTGAAGTTGGAAATAGCTTCATTTAATGGTTTGTTTACCTTTTCCCTTCACTGTATTTCTGACCAAATAATGGAAGCGTTTTACGAGGACCTTTTCTGCTCTACACGGCCCTGAGCCATAATAATGTACAGTGTACAACCAAACCAAACGGCAAGCGAATCAAAAGTATCAATTTCACTGTGATTCAGAATCTAAGTTCGGACTAATTCAGACTCATCAATAATAGTGAAAGTGCACTAAAGCCTTAAATGTGGCTCATATGCACTTACCGTCATCATAACTGACTTTATGTTCCTAAATTATATTTGATCTGGAATTGGATCATATCTGAGGAGAATATAGACTTCACATTTCATCATGCTGTATTCATACTGAACTACATAATCTGTAGAATTTACAGAGAAATTGTGGAGAAACTGCAAAGCATAAATTCCTCTATACTGAAGACTTTCCTGTGTCGGAAAACCTAAAGTTAGAGTTTTACATCTGACAACATGCTACATGATACTGGGGACTCTTTCCATAAATGTAAAATAAACATCTCCTTACAGAAATCTATCAACAATTACATGCATTTTTAAAAAAAAAAATCTGATGTTGAGTGTCTGCTGTACAAGTCCATGTAAATACGATAACATACTACAACAAGCACATTAATATAAACCTGTGATTTCCAGTTGCACTACTATCAGAGCTGCTGTTTTAGACAATTAATCAACACCTTCTGTGTTAATTAATCAAAATCCAGAATTAAACAATCAGAATCCAGAATTCAACATTATGCCATTATGTTTCTAATCTTAACCATATTGGACCTGGAATTTTCTGTTATTTCTTATATAAGTATTGCTGATATCACAAACGTACGGTAAAAAATGGACCACTTTTTTGTCTACCAGGTTTGTTTTTCAGCTAACGAACTCTGACCCAAGACCAAAGATGGCGGCGCTGCACATTTTTTAAAATCACTACCGCGTTATGTAACAGCGCAGGGATTTCCTAGTCCCTCAGATCATATCCATAACAACGGGCACGGGTCCCTCTGGGGACTTACGGCACACGCCATCCCTCCGGGGGTCTTGACCTCTTGACCTGGGTGTAGGGAATGCTCAGAGGTCACTGGACACTGAGAGAGAAGGCAGGGGGAAGGGCCGAGGGGATGATCGAGGTCATTCGCCAAAGGTCACTGCATTTGCATAGCATTAGGGTGGTGAGGGTCAGCAAGAGCAGGACGTCCGGCACACGCCAGCAAATGAATCAATAGTCGTTTCTTGTTCTATAGAACCTTATGATAGAAACGTAGTTCCAAATGATATTTACGGCTCAACAGAAACACCTTGTTTCAACATTTTTCTTGTGTAATTTCTGATATTCAAATTCTTATTTACTTCTTCTTCTTTTTTTGTTTCACATCATAGGTTGCGCTCAGGGTGCAAAAAATAAGAGCACAGAGTAGGAAAGGGGGAAGAAATCAATACTTGTCCTGCATGAGAAATGAGAAGACGTGGAGGTAATATAACAAGAAAGCGAGAGAAAGAATATGCAGGACAAAAAGAGAAAGGAAGTTTTTTTTCTCCAGCTTTTTTTCCCCCACTAATCTGAATTCCAATCCTCTTTGTTCCTGCGTGGCAGCAAGTTCACACTTTCTCCGTCACACCCTCCTCTCTCACAAAAATACCCTCTCATCGGGTACATCAGCATGCCTAAAACTTTGAGTAGTAAATGTATGTGGAGATTTGTTGATTTAGAATTTTAAAGCAAGATGGAGTGAGAGACAGAGTGAGAGAAAAAGAAAGGAGGGGTAGTTTGTGGGGGGGGGGGTATGGAGAAGGCGTTGGTCACTCTGCACACTCTTGCCCCACCTGCCCACCCCATCTCCCAGCGGGGGGGACACAAGAGGACGAGAAGAAGCGAGGCAGCTCCATCTCTCTCTTTCGCTCTGTTAACTCGGCCTGACAGGGGAGAAGAAGGAGGAAAACGGGGAGGGGCCTCAGCCCATGAGATCCACCAATCAGAGCCTGATCTCAGTCTTGGCCAGTGGGAAGAAGGACGAAAAAAAACAGGAGCTGGTGCACTTCTCTTCTTACATCCCTCCTTCCTTTCCTTCTCTCCCTGTGGGCACGAGTAGCGTCTCTCCTCCTCTTCACGCTGCCACACCTCTGCTTCTCTTCCTCTGCGACGCATCCACGAGGTATCTCTCCTTCTTTCTCTTCATCTTTCTTTTTTGGAGTGTTTGGCGCAACTTTTTTTTGTGTGTGTATGTGTGTGGAGTGTGAGCTTTCTGCAATCTTCTCGTCTGAGGAGTGAAACATGCTCTCTGTAATGCATCTCCGTGATTGGACCATGACTTACAACCTTCTAAATCCATGCATCATCTTAGAGGTTATCAATTTTGCCTAATAATTTAATTATCGTCATTTCTGGAGCTTTGAAGATGCACAAGTAATGATCAGAACGTTGCATTTACTGCCTCGGGTGCATGTGCAGCGATGCCACATGGTACACTTGATGCAGCATCACACACACACACACACACACACACACACACACACACACACACACACACACACACACACACACAAACTGAATGGACATGATTTTGAATTTCGTTCCTAGTTTTGCTAACGTCGTTTTTTCATGCCAGTCTCACCTCAATAGGGACCCGGACTCTTCTGAAGTACTTTATACAAAAGTGTATGAACAATAATATCAGCTTTATTGCTGGAAATAAATTCTGACTTAAGATTTAATATTATTTCCTGTTGTTGAGCTTCAATAATTCTTTTTGGTCTGGAAGCTGGCAGAGTTGTCATCAATGTGCACCAATTCCACATGGCAGATCAGGGCTGGGCAAAGCAACGCTTTTCCCCCAAACCATGTTTGTGATTAGAGCAGTGTTTAAAAACACTACTATATTTATGCATATTCTCTAATGAATTATTAAAATTGCGCAGTATAGGATAATACATTATGCTAGGTTTTTCATGCATTCTAGCCCAAATGGTGCCAAAGTCAGTGCTCAGTTTATTCAACACCAGATTGAATCTATTTTATAGGGCTTTTTTTCTAGTTGTGTAGCTTTAATAACTTATTTTTGGGGCTTTGGGGCCACTGAATCGAACCACATGACAGATCAGGGTTGGGCAAGGCAGCGTTTTCCCCTATGTTTGTGAATACTNATACTCTCAAATTTATTCTTAATAAGGCCTGATAATCACATTATGCTATTCTTAGATCCTAACAAATACATTCTTAGATACTTCTTATGAATAGTATTTTTGCATAAGGTGCAGGTGTTGTGACGCCACTTCATGTACCGGTGAGTGAAAAAAAAATCGAGATTGGATCAGGTTATTTCTTTCTTTTCTTGTTTTTTGGGTTTTTTCGTGTATCTTGGCCCAAAAGATGCCAAAGTCCATGCTGATTTTTTAAATGAATTAATTAATTAATTTAATTTATGCAGAAGTATACAGAAAAAAACACCACATTCAATTGTGTAAATAGTTTTAAATCTAATATATAGTGTTATTTTTCTAGTTGTTAAAGCTTTAATAACTTTAATAGCTTTAATAACAGTCTTTGGGCTGCTGGATCGAACCACATGGCAGATCAGAGATGGGTAAGGGAATGTTTTTTTCCCCAAAACCATACTGTTGCTCCTAAATCTGTGCATATCCTTAACTGGGTTATTAATATTGCAAAGAAATAATATTATGTTAGTCTTAGATCCTCAAAATGCACTTTTAGATAGACATTATATATCAAAACAGTTTTTCTTGGATTTCGGCCCAAAGAACGGCAACATCTGCTGACTTTTTTTTATACTTTACATACCAGGATACAAAGAACAACACCTGATTTAGTCATGGAAATGATGTTTAATCTAATATGTAGTGTTATTTTTCTAGTTGTGTAGCTTGAGAACTTGTTTTTGGGGGAGTTTGGGCCGAAGCACGTGGCAGGTCAGGGTTGGGCAAGGTGTGCTTTTTCCAAAATTTGGAATCATTTCAAGAGCAAACCTGCTAAATCCATTCATATCCTTTTATTACACATTAATCTGATCATACTATCATATTATACTGTATTTCTGGATGTTCTTAGCGATACCAGAATGTAGTCCAGAGGTGTAGTGGTGCCACATGGACCAACTTCATGCAACATTCATGAAAGATTGGATCATGTATAAGCATTTCTTTTTAAATGCAACTGTAGCCCATGTGTGGATTTTATTGAAGATTTTGTTTGAATCGTTCAAACTGATAACTCATTTTGACCCAAAGCACATTGGAGCAAACCATCAGGGCTAAGAATGACATGCCTTTTTCTTCAAACCACCTCCGTGACGGACCAAGAGAGCTACATCCGTGCATATTCCTGTAACATCCTATTTCTGGATTCTTGATATTGCGCAATAATCGTATTAGGCTATTTTTCGATCCTGGGGTTGCACTTAGAATTGGAGATGCATATTTTATGTCATAGTGTGTGAACAAAACTTCAACACAAGATCATGTAAAAAAAAAAAAAAAAAAATAAATAAATAAATAATCAAATCTTATTTATAATTTTGCTTGAGTTTTTTTAATTGCACATTTTGGCCCAAAAGGAGCCGTTTGAATTTCTAACAGTGGATAGAAAACACTAGATTGAGTCATATGAGCGATTTCTAATCGAATCGTATTCCTGAGGAGATTTAATCTTTCATTTTGGCCAAAAAGCCACTGGCCCGACCCACATCACAGGTGTAGCGATGCCACATGGTGACTTTCACACCACAGTAAGAGCTGGCCACGTTAAATAATATATTGTCTAGCGTGTTTAAAGTTTTCCAACCATTTTTGCCCAAATGTGAGGTCTCAGTTTTATATGGCCACGTGCCAAAAACACGACTGAGCCCTACATTCTAATCATATGTATTGTTATGTAGCTTTAATATCTTGGAACAAACTGTAGGTCAGTGTGTACCATGTGTCAGATCAGGGCTGGTCAAGACATGTCTTTTCCAAACCTCACCCTACTGTATATTTGGATTTATTGTAAAATATAAAAATAATGTAAATCAGCGAATATATATTCTAGTATTATCCAATTTCTGGATTATTGATACTGGTTTTGTCATTGATTTTATCTGAAAACATCCAAACTGA
>JAKKZN010000025.1:14935804-14968578 GCA_033441825.1 Pangasius elongatus
TCTCAGAAGTAGCATGTGTAGCTCGACAGAGAGTGAGGGAGAGAGAGAGATGGAGAGAGAGGAAGAGAATGTTAGATGAGCTCTGTCCTCTAATGGTTAAGCGCAATATATACTCTCTAGTTAGCCTACACTCACTAGTTTACTTTCAGTAACTAGTCAGCTTTCATTAGTCACTAGTCAGTGTTCATTCACTGGTTAGTTATTATATCTTTCACTCGCTAGGCCAAGGTAGGTTTGGTGTCTGATTTTGTTTCTGGTTTTTGCCATCTTTTTCAAACTTCGGTAGGTGGAGCCTCAGGGTTGTGTCATACTACACTACAATAAAGAAAAAAATTATACCGGTTGTCCAAGATGGCTGCCATCATAGCGTTCCACATCAATACAGCTGTGTGACATCACTGAAGAACTGGGTGTGGTTCGAGGAAGAAATGTATATTTAAAAAAATGTATTTGGTTATTTGTTAGATACATTAGCGTTATAACTCTAGTGCAAAACTAAAGAAGGAAACGGCTAGTTGGCTACATTTGGCATAGAGAGAGAATTTCTTAATTTAAAAGCTCTAATAGTTACAAGTGAACAAGTTAAAACATGATGTTTCTGAACTTCACAAAATTCCTGATTGCACCTTTAACAAAACACCTCATGCTTTTGATTAATTTTGGAAAAAGTGGCTCTTTGAACTTAGTCTCTCTCTCTCTCTCTCCCTCACAGTTTGTATGGAGGGATGATCACAGTGGATGGTTGGACAATACAACCCCGCGTACTTCTCCTCCTACCATGGCAACTGGTGGGTGGAGGATAGGAGTGTGTGTGTGTGTGTGTGTGTGTGTGTGTGTGTGTGTGTGTGTGTGTGTGTTTCAGGGGCCACACAGCAGATGCCTTGGGGTGATGCCTTACAGCTCAGCAGCTGCGGGAATCTAAACTCTCACATACACACACACACATACACACACACACACTCACCATTGAGGTGAAGAGATCAGTATGGCTCGTTTATGGCACATGATCACTCATTATCACACACACACACAGGTCAGAACAACTAGGAACTAGTCAGTTAGTCAGTGTGTCATCTAGTGAACTGAACACTGTGTTGGTAACACTCACATACACAGACACACACACACATGGGAGCGCCAGCATAATCTCTGCAGGCAACTGTGATGTGCTTATGATGCTCACGTTCACCTGCAGGGGTTGCGCTGTTGACCTCATACACACACAAACACACACGCACACACACATTTGTGTAAATGTGAAGTCACACCGTGACGGTGTGTGAGTTTGAGGCTGAGTGCTGGCATAATCTCAGCTGGCAACTGTGAGCGTGAGACAGCCTCACGGGGGCTGCTGGGATTGCGCCAAGCCCAGCATCTCCACCCCCTTCAGACTCCGCCCACAAACATCATGGATTTTGGTTTATATCATATGCAGCAATATGCATGTTGGACAAACAGCAGCACCACAGAGGTAACATTAGAACTGGGATTTTCTCAGTTCTATGCAAATTAAGTATGATGCTGTAAAGTGACACAACCAGATGATTGCCTCGAAAGATTCTTCAGACCAGTCCTAAGGCTCGTGTGGTCCGACATTTTCACAAACGATTTTCACACTGATTAGTGCGTTATTTAATTTGTGTTTAAGTAGGTAACTATAGTAGTAACAAACAACAAGCAACACAAGCAGCTTGTCACCAGTTAGTGTGAATGTGGCGTAAAATTGCTGACATATACAAAAAAAAATTATAAACTAACTAAAATGATTTGTCCAGTTTGGGTGAGCCTGTGCCCAGTGATGAGGTCTTCGGCTGCTGTAGCTTGTCCACCCAAAAGCTCGATGTATTGTGCATTGAGATGCTTTTCTGCGCACCACGGCTGTAAAGAGTAGTTATTTGAATTACTGTAGATTCCTGTCAGCTCGAACAAGTCTGGTCATTTTTCTCTGACCTGTCTCATCAACAAGGTGTCTACAGGTGTTCCTAATAAAGTGGACAGTGAGTGTATATGAAGTATACATAAACAGGAGTCTTTCCTGCAGCACACTTGATTTAAAATGTTTCTCTGGATGTGTCTTTGACTCTCAACTGTGTATTAATGCAGGGGTGATGTGAGTCAAAAGAGTTGACTCGGAGTCAAACTGAGTCAAATGAACTGAATCACTGAAAAGAGCTAGAATAGAATTGCTACTGCTGCTGTCTCTGGTAATGAGTTGAATCTGGTGTTCAGGAGGGAAATCACCAAACTCTAAAGCGCTCCAACAATCCTGCACTGAAACTGATGACTCCTGAATTGATTCATTCATGTGCCAAACTAGCTAAATGTAAAATGAAAGTAACAAATGTCAGACACCAAACATGTTTTTGCTAATTGTCTACCTTTTGAGGTTTTCTTTTTTTTTGTCATTAATCCAGAGCAACTCTCATGCCTGGTGCGCAGCGATGCTTTCTGATGTTGATGATACTGCATCAGGAACTGATTGGATGATATCGAGGAGCCAACGGTCCCTGATGCATCCCCTTCAGCATCGAAAGATACACTCTGACTTCAACTCACGCTGCATTTTACACCAGAACAGTGGAGCGCTGACACTGGAGACTCCTTCCGTAAATGTTAAATAAAAATCTCCTCACAGAACATAGCACAAGAGAAAAGTTTGTTAAATAACGACACATTTTTTAAAAAAGCTGTTTATTATTTGCCATAAATTATGTATTTATTCGTCTGCCATACAAGTCCCTGTGAATGGGTTGTTACTACAGAAATGATAATGTATTAGAATCAACCTTCTGACCAATCAGAGTGGACAATACAACAGCGCTGTGGTATAAAATGTAATGTATTCACTGATTTCAATTTTTAAAATGATGCGTTCTTTGATTCAGAGGTTGTAGGTTGTATATGTTATGTGATGCATAATAAATAAAAAATAAAGTTGCAGCTAAAATTAAAAATTGGTGCTGTGTTTGAAAAGATGGAAACATCACACCTACATTTCTTCTCACAGGTCAGTAGTGCAGCAGTGGAGGAAGAGAGGGTTTAATTGTAGTCATGCCCTCTAGTGGAAGATGCTCCACACTACATATAAATAAATAAATAAATAAATAAATAAATAATTTATTATCGTCAATCGTGTGTGTGTGTGTATACTAACTATAATCATTTTCATACAGAAAACATCGAATAAATAAGCTCTCCAGTTAAATGAAATAAATATACATAAATTATCTTAAAAAATTACTAAATTAGTATAATTCAGTGTAAATAAGTAGATAAATATTTATTATATAATGTAATATGTATTTTTTTCCAAATTGAAATAGTTTATATTTTAATACATACAGTATAATATCGTATAATGATATATAGTTTTTAATTTAATATATATGGTAATGATTTTAAAATAAATGTACACACAAATACAGTTTTCTAAGTTGAGTATAATATATTGTTGAACATTTATGTTTGAATACAATAAAAATAGTTTTAACACAACATTCTTTTTTTTTTTAAGTAAAAATCTGCCTAATTCAAGGTACTGTGTCTGAGCCACTGACTCATAGGACTGCATCCCAAATTGCTCCCTCTACCGGCTACGTAGTGCACTACATAGGGGGTATATGCTATTATCCCATGCGGTGTGTAGTGCACATGTGTAGGGTGTATGGAGGCATTTGGGCACTGGTGTTAATTGAATAACCTGCAGTGTTTAATTGCAGTAAATTTGTCTGTTTATGACCTTTATTCTTTAGGATAATAGTGTTATAATTATTAAAACTTCAGTCTTCAAATGTTCACTCGTGATTTTTATCTACTAAACATGTAATATTTTATGTTTAATAAGTAGGAGATAATTAAAGTTCACCCCAAAGCTACGTTAGCAATAAATGATAAACACAGCTAGCTAACATTAGGGAATTTCTTGGGTGTTGGATACCACAACGACTAAGTGGTGAAAAGTACACCTTTTTTTTTTTTTTAAAGACATTACAACATGTAATAGTGTGTTTGTGTTAATATTTGTTTGTGTTTATATTAGTTTATAATGTTTATACTAGCTTGTTGTGTGGAAGTAGAAACCACAAAATGGCGCCGCCTACAACGAGTGCGTAAAAACGCTGGAAGCTAGTACGCATGCGCGTCGAGCCAGGCTATTAAAACTGATTATTTAAACTTCTCCTAGAAATTTCCTCTTTAAGCGCCATGAGTTCACACGGAGCTCGAGTTCAGTGTGAGTCACCTTTAGAGAATAAACGCTTAAATCTCATCCCTGTTGGGCGACAGCTTCAGAGAACTCCTCCGACTAAAACCCCAAACACTAAACCCACACATCCATCAGAAGAACCAGCAATCAAGGATGAAGAAGACTCTCAGGTTGGTTTTCAAAGCTGAATAAGTCCTGATCTAAAACACACCAGCGTCAAAAAATCCACACTTTAACTAAACAATGCATCCGAGACTACAGTAGGCCTGTTCATCAATCAGGAGATGATGAAAAGTACCCGGATGCGAGATAGTCCATTCCAGCCAGGTGTATGAAAGGGGCGTGGCTTCTCAGGAAAGTCTGTTAAACCTAATATGAGAGAAATCATTTCTTTCATAGAGACTTTTTTAAAAAAAAATCTAGTAGACTAGCAAGTGCATGTAACTAACAAACCACGCATTTCTTTCTGATTTGTCAAAATAATGTTACGCTGAGGTAAATTTGGATGTTTGTTAGTAGGCTAATCACACAGTAATTAGGAAAAAGGAATAACACACTTATTGTCATGTTGTTTTATTCTTCTTGTACCACAAACCTTGTCATGTTATCGAGAAACCTGCAAAGCATAACCTCTTCTGTCCTTAAGATGTCTGAAACCTTACATTTACGGTTTTACCTCTGACTGTTACAAAGCGCTGACACTGGAGACTCCTTCCATAAATGTTACATAAATGCCTCCTTACAGAAAGCCCCATCTATTTTTGATTTGTTAAGTAACAACATGTTTTTTTAATCTGTTTTGTATTATTAGTCTTAAATTATGTCGAGCATCTGTCATATGAGTCCCTGTGAATGAGCTGTTACTATAGCAACGATAATGTGTTAGAACGAATGCATTAATATCAACCTGCACTACTGTCATGGCTGCTGGTATAGAAAATGAATCAACACCTCTTCAGAATCCAGAATTTAGCAGCACTGTGGTATAATGATAAATTTATTGTAATGATAAGTATAGTTATGTTTTAATTTTAATTCTTAAAACAATGTTAAGATGTTTCCTCTGCTCTCTTGTTGTAAGACGGTACCGCAGGACATCGCGTCCAGCGCGCACAACGATGCCACGTGCCCCTCTGTGAAGGAGGAGAGGAACTCGTATCGCAGGTCCAGCATCACGTCAGCGTCTGGTGCGTTTTCTGCATAACCTGAGTTGTGAGCTCAAATCAGATGGCTATACTGAACTCCTTACTCTATCACACTTCCTTCAATGAAAGACAAAGCCCAGCTAAAATTAAAATGTGCACATTTTACCCATAATGTAGAACGTAGTTGGTCGTGCAAGTCATTTGAAGTGTAAGAGGGATATTGTGTACACGTTTGACTTAGATATTTAGTGTGTTTAATAGCTTTGACTCTTGTTTCTTGGTTCTTTAGCAATGATGGGGAACGCTGAGCCTGACGCTTTTATCCAGGGCATGCAGGGCTACCGGTGGACTGACGCAGACCTGGAGTTCGTCTATCAGGCCAAGCAGAAGAAACGAGCCCAGCAGCTACAGGTAAACGTGTAGGCCATGACAATCAAACAAATCTTTGAGCTTTATGTGTCTTGTGTTGTTGTTTTACATAACAGTATCTGACTAGCCATTTACCACAGTATTGTATCTAAATATTACCACTTCTAATCATTTTTAGTCAGAAATTTTACACGAAATGGAAACAGTCGTCTCATCCGGCGCACTTCTAACACACTGTACACGTGCTTAGATAAAGCCAGCTATCTAGCTAGTCAGCTCGCTAACTAACCAAAGCACATTACACACACTGTCTGTCAGGAATTGTTACTAACATTAGGTTCTGATATGGGTTTGTGTTTTTAGGCATGTATTTTTCATCGATTCCATATTTACCGTAGTCTAGATATTTATTCTTCACATTTGCAGTTGTATCAGTGGCTGCGTAATGTATAGTAACATCTCTGCTCATAAAATAAAATAATTTCTTCTGTTTACAGTTAGAGTTAAGTGAGGTTGAGAAAACTCTGCAGGCCGAGATTCAGAGGTTGGAGCTGGCTGTCGCCTCTCGAGACCAACTCCAGTCTGAGCTGTCTAAGGTGATGCAACTCCGTAAGAACCAAACTTCTGTGCTCGTGCCATTGTGCCTTTCTGTATTGCACAGTAACACTGTTGTGATGTTGAATTGTGCGGTGCAGGCTCCATCCTGCGACTCTCTGCTGAAGTTGTGTAAAAGTGTCCTGTCCCGTTCTCGAACCTCTGATCAGTTGGATGGTTTGGGAGACAAAGCTCTGCTCTCACTGCTGAATCTACAGGATGTTCAGCGAGCCGTGCGTGAGGAAAACGCAGAGATCAGCCGGCTCGAGAGAGAAGCGGCTAAAGCTCAGGAGCTCAGGTAGCAGAGGTTTTTACAGTCACATCATTCACACACACAATCAGCTTATGATCAGACAGAAAAAGAGAAGAGAGAGCTGGAGATCTGTATCTGCACTCCAAGAGAGTTAAAAAAAACGTAATGTTGACAAATGAAATGTTGGTATTGGTAAAAAAATTTGATTAGCACTTAAGGCGTAGTAGACAAACTGAATTTTTCTTATGTAGTCAATGCGGAAAAAATATTGTATCCTGATACTTGATGACACTGGACAATATTTAGGTTTGCGAGGCAAATTTGTAGCACTACATGAAAAAAATAATTTGAATTAAAAACAATGTATAGACATATAATTAAAAATAAAAAACTATTAATGCAAAAATTATTTTCAAAAAGTATTTTAATGAATGTCTTTTAAAAAGAAGAGGAAATGGAAAACTTTCATGCTTTTAATGCACTATGATTCTGTATATTCCTTTTTTTTTTTTTTTTAACTTTCATTCTAGAGACAAGGAGGAGAAAGCCATGAAGGAGATGGACAACTGCCAAAAGAAAATCAGCACACTTCAGGTAACACTCACGACTGGGCAGCGTAAAAAACACCACCTGAAATTAATGTTTAGCATCAGATTTTTTTTTTTTTGTCAGGCAAACATTGATGCTCTGGAGGTGGAACTTGCAGGGTTGAAGACTCAGCTGTCGAAGAAAAAGGTGTGTGAAATTGTTAGGCAATTTAGTTTTCATTGTGCTGAAAACAATTGGTGAATTTAGTGAATTTCAGTCAGGACTGAAAATATTTTAGTTAAAGTTTTAATGTAAAATTAATTAAAACTAGACACAAATGTCTTAAAAGGTGGCCATTTTTAGACAATCCCTTTATCAAGTCTCGTTGTTCTTAAGGCATGAAAAATTGTCTGAAAATTGTAACACATTGATAATGTCACACATAAAAAATCTTTTAGAAATAACATGCAAAAATTGTACTGGAAAAGTCAGTCAGTCAAAACAGTCAGCATTTTTCAAGCTTTTAAATGTGCAATATTTAGGGATATATTCAAATAACCTTTACAAGGCACCTCCCCCAGGGACGGGGTTTAATTCTGACAGGTTGTGTCAGGACTCAAAGTTACCATGTTGGCTTTTAGAAAATATTTTTGTACGTTGTGAAATAGTGTATTGCTGCACGAAGGAAATAATCTGTAAGCAGTGTGGCTTATTATTTAACTAGCAATAAATATGGTCTCAAGAAACACTTTCCTGTTTTAGGAGGCTTCAAAGGCGGCTCGAGTGCAAAGGGAAGTCCGTAAGGCTGCTAAAGCCCAAGCAATTTCTGACGCTCCAAAAACCCCAGAGGAAAAAGATGCAGAGGAGTTGAACACAAGTCAGGTGCAGTTCACTTCTTTCTTTTTGTCATGCTGTTATTGATGTATATACCAGTACCTGTTTATTTCACTCTGGAAACTGTCTCAAATTTATCAAGTGCTTACTGTTCTGGTGTGTACTAAAGATTGAAATTGGGGAAGGTGTGTCACCCTATTCTCTGTATACACTTTCACGTTTTTCACTTAATCTAACAGTTTTTAGGGGAAAATAATAACCGGGAGATGCAGAAAATAGTATCCAGAACAGTTGTTAATTTGTTTTTTCTTCACATTTCGTCGGGGACTTTTACTCTGGTAGGCCTCAGTGGTGTCTCAAGTGCCAGTGAAAGACCGCAAGGGATCCAGAAGGGCTAAACCCTCAACCAAGGCCCTGAAGGAGAAAGTCTTGAAGAAGACAGAGAAGGCTGAGAAGGAAATGGCTCCAAAAGAGAAGGCTGGTAAGGACACACCTGAGGAAAGTAAGACTGCTCCAAAGGAAAAGGCCCTAAAAAAGACAAGGAAGAATGCTAAGAAGGCCACGTTCCCAGAGCAGATGGTCCCAAATGAGACATCCTCACAAGTAAAGACCCCAGTGGAGACGGACCCAGAGAAGATGCCCCCACAGGAAATGATCTCAAATATGGCTGAAGTGCTTGAGAAGGGCCATAAGGGATCCAGAATGGCTAAAACCTCAACCATGGCCCCAAAGGACAAAGCCCAGAAGAAGATGGCTCTGAAAGATTCAACCCAGAATGAGATGGTCCCTCTGGAGACAGCTGACAAGGAAATGGTCGAGAAAGGTAAGACAGCCCCAAAAAAAAAGGCCCCAAAAAACATGACTTCAACAAAGACTGCCAAGAAAGAATTGGCCCCAGACGAGACAGCTTCCCAAGTAAAGACTCCAGAGGAGGTGGCAGTGGAGGAGATGGCCCCAGAGAAGATGNGGCCCCAAAGGTGGCTCAAGTGCTGGAGAAAGGCCGCAAGGGAACAGTTAAACCATCAACCACAGCCCTGAAGGAGAAGGCCTTGAAGAAGACAGCTCGGAGAGAGACAGTTGAGAAGGAAACAGCTCAAATTGAGGCAGACCAGAAAGGTAAGACAGTCCGAAAGGTAAAGGCCCCAAAAAAGGTGACTTCAAAGAATACTGTTGAGAAGGAAATGGCCCGAGAGGAGAAAGTAAAGACCCTGCATGAGAATGTCTTGGAGGAGATGGTCTTAAGGGTACAAGCCCAAAAGATGATGACTTTAGAGAATACTGATGAGAGGGAGATGGGCCTGAAGGAGACGGCCTTGAAAGTTAAGGCCCCAGAGGAGACATCACTGGAGGAGACTGCCCCAAAGGTAAAGGCATCAAAGTTAAAGGGCCCAAAGAAGACAGCTTCAACGAAAACAGCTGACATGGAGATGCCTGCAGAGTTGATAGTTGAGGAGGCAACAGTTACTAAGAAGATGAGCTGGAAATTAAGGGCCCCAAAGAAGACGACTTCAAAGAAGACGGATATGAAGGAGATGGCCATGCACGAAATGACTGAAGATGATAATGCCCTGCAGGAGACAGGGCATGTGTTGATGAAGGGCCCGAAAAAGGCATCTAAAAAGGAGATGGCAGTGAAAAATAAGGTTATGAAGGTGACAGACCAAGAGGAGACTGCTTCTAAAAAGATGGCCCTAAAGGAAGTGGGTGAGGAGACGACTTCAACAAAAACAGTGCGAAAGAAAACAGCCTCAAAAGTGAAGGCCCCAAAGGAAATACCTGAGGAAGAAACAGACCTGAAAGAGACAGTTTCAAGGAGAAAGGCCTCAAAAGAAAAAGTGCCCAAGCAGAAAGCTGGGAAGAACCCAAGTGAAGAAGAGGTGCATTGGCTTTTAAACTTTTAAACAACATGATTCTCAGTTTGCAAACGTGGTGTAAATAATTTCTTCATCTTTTCTTCAGATCCATTTAGAAAAACCTTTTGATCAGCCGTCAGAAACAAAGGTCTTCCTTTTTTTCTTCATTATTTCTATTTGCTGTTACACCTCACATACATCATGCAAATCATTACATTTATTACAATGACTAGTTTACTATTCTGGTTTTACTTTCTCAGGATTCCTCAAATGCAGCACAGGCACCGGACAGAGCCCAAAAAGCTGCCAAACCCCCAAAATCTCTATTAGAGGGTGATCCTGAAAAAGTGCGTCACTCGAAAAGGAACGCTGTAAAGAATCCAAGTCTGAGCAAGACGATCCCCGAGAAAACAACCCGCTCCAGGCAGAGATGATCGTTCGAGGTATGGAAATAACAAAACTTTAAATGACTGTTAAATAGACTTGTTTCTCATGTAACTCAGGTACTAAACATATTTTGGATGATTGACAACATTTGGGGCCATTTCATTTTTGGCTTTTTTCAAAGAGGACTTTCCATGTGAGAGCCTGAAACATTGCTCTTTTTAGGTAGGGGCAAAGAAACCGGGCCGTGATTATTTTCACCTCACCACGATCACTTACCGCCCTCTAGTGGACATGTTGGTCTTCACATGAGTGCAAAATGGCCCATGAGATTCAGTTCACAATATACATCCTTCCAAAATGCAGCTTAAAAGCTTTCGGTGTTTATTCTGCACAAAGTTTTGTCTGAAATTTCAGAGGTTGTTGGCCACTGTGTCCGTCCTGCTATTTTTGTCTTAAGAGTATAACACAGAACCGAATTTAAACACACAGACTAAGGCATCTTTTCTTATCCGCTTTGTGATAAATCTGAAAATAGATAAGGGAAAATGCAGATTTTTAAAAACGCTGATATATTATTGTCATGTGATGTCTACAATTCCAAGATGGTGGAGCATATTACAGTGCTCTTTACTGTATTAGTTAATTTAATGTTTGACTGCTTTATATTGTATACATGTGACCCTAGGGTGTAAATGAAGGCATATTTTATGTACATGCTGTCAAAACAAGCGAAAATACATAAAAATTTCTATTTGTATTCATTTCTAGTTGGTCCACCATGTTCGTGCTTGTCCTTGTCTCTCTCAAATATCCACGTTTTTCTGCCGAACGTGCCATTGCACTACATTTCCTAAACAAGCTCAGCAGGACTACACAGTGCGGTAAAAACAGAGAGAACACGCCAGACACGGAAAGAAAGAGCGAGAGATCAGTGCGTTCATGCTATAATCAAATCCTGTGTGATTTTATTAGACGGGTGGAACCAGCTTATGTCAACATTTCTGTTGGATGGGGAAAGATTGGTGTTGAAATCTCTAACACTCTCAAAACGCCTCCTAAACTTCAGCTCAAATTGTCTCCGTTGTAATGTCTTCCAGACTTCGTGCTTCTGACTCAGCGGTATCCGAAGCTACCGCACGTCCATTTTTAGTGCAGAAGTTTTGTGAATTTGTTTATTTTTTTTCTTTTTTAATATTCAGTGTTTATGTCGTACTTCAAAACATTTCCACTTAAACATCAGGACATATTCCAGCACCTCACGTTCGTAATGACTTACTGATGAGACGGAATCACTTGCAGGCCACGGCAATTACGCGTACATGTGTATGGTCACATCTTCGACATGATGTGTAAAAGTCTACAGAACTGTAACTTTTCCAATAACTATGAGAAAAAAAAAAGATAGTTGCATCCAAAGAAGGTTGTTCTTAATAAGCGAAAGTTTTAAGGTTGGTGATTTATGACATTAAGGGCTGCACTTATTCATCATTCATTAATTAATAGTGAATTGTGCATAAATTCAATCATTTGTCATATTGAGCACAATATTAGCATTAAAAAAATCTGTGTGATGAGAACATTTTTGTTTAAAAAATTTGAGCTGGTCTGGGATTTTAATGTAGTGGAACTGGTTCTCCAAGAAGCCAGAAGCAAAAAATAAATAAAATAATTTTGTTTTGTTTTTTTTTAACCTGAGAGAATTTTATGCAGCTTTAAATGCAAAAGCAAAGTGTATTTTATCCTTTTTTCACTGATCGTTTTACTGCTTAATGCTGAATTTAATGTTTTCGTTGTAGTAGTGCATATGTTGTTGTTTTTTTTTTTTTAAATCCAGCACACATTAGCTGCTATGATGTGTAAAAATCTGAATTCAATTCATTGATTGAGAAAGCCCGAGGATATTAGAAACAATAGAAAGAAATTTGGATCAAATTAATGGAGGTCAAGCTTTAACCATAATGCCAGCTTTACCAGTTTAATATATTGCCAGGCAAATTCGGATTGTGATTTTTGCTATCTCGGACTCTTGTACAAGTCAGGGTCTGATTTATTTCTTGGTCACTTCTGGAGTACTAACAGTGGTGATTTCTTATTTACCCAATCTTAATGAATGAGTCTCAGGCTGTTAGACTATTGAAGTCCAGCCAGAGATGTGGAACCCTTAATCCTCGATTCCTCTGCTGGATCAACATGCTTACAGCCCGTAGACAAATGACTACACGACGGCACCATAAATCCTGAGTGGCATCTTGGATCCTACTGTAGCTCGTCCTTCATGATGAAATGATCCCCCCCAGACAGTAAAAGATGTCTCCTCCTGCTTAACACCTCAATCAAAAGAGAGAGCACAGATATGGCTCTGATGACCTTGTGATCAAGGAAGATATGTCTCTCCCCCACCCCTTCTTTTTGCACATCTGGTGGCCAGACAGATTTCATTACTGGAAGGAGAAACGACATCAAAGGGGAGTGTATGAATTCCACGGCTTTCAGTGCTGCTCTGAGAAGGAACTCAATGCCTTCTGTTGGAGGTGCAAAATAATTTGCAGAATCAGATCGGCGTGCAATCGTAGCTGCATGGCTCACGGTTGAAAGCACATCTGCTTCCTAGTCGTGTATATAAACACAATTTGTCGGACTTAACGGGTATAGTTATTTCAGAACAAGATGGATTACATTCCAGTTTCTGTAAAAATAAAAAAATAAAAAAGGTTTTAACCGCCATCTTCAAAAAAATACAACCTACAGGATTTGATGTTTAAGTGTGCTGGTAACAAGATACAGGAATTCATCCCCTGTAATTTCGCAGAATTTGGGATTGAGCCCAACTAGACAGAACTTTAGGTTGGTCGGTCGGTGTGCAACCAATTTATAGTAATCTCACAACAAATCATCAGGATTATTTACATATAAAAATAAAGCACGCAGCTCTTTTAGTTAATCAGGTTTATGATGACTGTCATTATGTTTATCCATGTATGGTATGGATGAAGTGTTTTCTGGCATTTCTGTAGTACGTCTTCAGCAAGGCATCGTTCTGAGATCTCCTCACAGCTGGCCTTGCACTGGAGCAAAGAAGTAGAGTTTTGAGAGATGGCGGGATTGTAAAAGGATGAGTTCACTACCTCCAAGATGCCAGAGATGATCTGTCTCCGGTCTTATTGTTTTGGAGATATGCTAGATAGCAACAAAGTCTGGAGCGAGTACCCTCGATTTGTACAGTCTTGAAGGTTGAAGTGGTTGTGGATCTTGGAGATCATGAACCTTTTTTTCTGCCCAAGGTTGTCTGACTAGGCCAGGGTCAGCCCTTCTATGTGATGGAAGTGAAGCCTGTGATGTTTACATTTACATCATTTTGAAGTTATGCTTTCAGGATGCTGCTGCAATCCTTGTGTCAGACTTGGATGTCTTGCCTTTGTGCTGACCTCTAAACGAGGCTTTAAACCTGAAGCTGATTTTGTTCTCTTTTTTCCTGAAGTGTAGACTTTTGACACGTCCAAGATGATGTACTCCCCCGCAGTAGTTATGATTAAAAGCTGGTACAAGTGACATTTTAGATCAAATACATCAACACCATGATTGAGGAAAGAGTTCTGTTTAGCACTCTTTGCCAAAGACACATTCTGGGAATTATAGGAAGTATAGCATGAAAGTATCCGTCCCGATGTGCAGCCGATGTGTGGGATAGACTCCCTGGTGACCTTACAAGTCCCTGAAGGGCTGGTGTGTCTGCTCATTCATCAGCTCAATCCCAGTCATGATCCCTTGATATACAAGGTCTTGTGAAAGACTGTTATTATGATGATGAATGGGCAGCAGTGGGAATGGTGTATGTTGCTATAAGGATTAGCTTCTGTTTTCCTAGCATTAGTGGTGAGTGCTCAGCCAGCAGCCATCCTAGAGATCTCAGGAAACTAGCGCCGCTCTTTTCCAATGAATGTGGTATCATCAGCAGTGATTTGAAGGTCATGTTAACTCTCTGCTGACCTCATTGGTTTGGAGCACCCTCTTTTCGAATGAGGAACATGCATTCAGGTCAACCTGTGTTCATGCACTCACAGGGATTTTTGGATGTGAGCAATTTCCTTCCAGAATTGGCTTTCGGTTGAGGGCGGATGCTTCAAACTCTGTTGAAGGGTATGCATGTCCAGTGTCAGCAGGATTGTTGCTTGGATCAGATTTCTACCTCATTTATGCTTTTATAGTTATTATAGTTATCAAGGACTTCGAAGGAAATTCCACACCGCGTTCTTAATGGAGCCCTTTTCAGTGCACGCTGAGTCGCTGCCACTAGAGGTCAGTGTCCTGTCCGGGAGCCATCTGTGTAAACCTCAAATGACAGTTGAGAAAAGAATGCATGCTGGTACAATACAGCATCAAGTTAGAGACAGTTGTGTCATCGCGTATCCTTCTCAGTTATGTTTGCCCATTTGGTTTGGAGACAACTGTAGGTCGCTGTCCACAGCCAAGGAAAACCCCATAAAAGTATATTAGAAACAAGAAACAGCTCCACTCCAGTATGTGCAAAATGTGCCACATGTAACGGCGACTGTGCCAAGTCTAGACCTAGCCAGCTTGATGTGTGAATAAAGTGTGAAACCAGATCCTCTGCCTTAACTTTCTGCATTCTGCCAGCACGGATTCAAAGAAAGCTTTGGCCGTGAGAAATAGCACAACATCGGTTTTTGATGTTCTCCTTAAATCTCCCAGAATTACAGTACTATTAAGCTTGTTTTAGACCACATTAAGTTTGCCAAACACATGAGGTGTGACCATGAATCTGTGTTAAATAAGGCTGGGCAATTATTTTCTTGAGAATCTAGTTGTCTGGTTTCAAGGCTTCAGATATTCCCTCTTAATTCAGGACATTAATTCTGCAGGCTGATGGTTTGATCACTTTTGAATATAAGATATAACATAATTTATAAAATCCAGAGTAGAAATCATACACCGTGTAAGATTTGGGTTATTTATCCCACAGTGTCAGTTTGACGTTCAATATATAATACACATCACACTCGTCGGACTTGTGAGCTGTAAATCCGTCAGAAATTACTGGTGAATGTGTAGAAAAAGCAGCTGAAGTCATTTATTTTTGCTTCTGGACAAAGAATGCCTTGAGGAAGCGAGTGGTTCAGCTGGAGAGCAGAAAAAAGAGGGTTTGTTGAGTGAGCATTTGATCTGGCGCTGACTTGGTGGAGAAGCATTAAAATAAAAAATGGGAGACTAAACATTTAGACAAAGTCTGTGTACACTCACCCTCTAGTCTACAAGGGAATGAGGAGAGGGATGACTTTTATATCCCACATTCCCAAGTACCTTTGGCACTCACGAAGCCAGCGTCCGATGATGGTATAGTTCAGTTTATCCATTATCCTCAAGAAGATCTTAAAAGAAGTTGAAAGAAGCCACAGTTTGTTGTCATGCTTTCTAGCCATGATATTTTAGTTTTAAATCTAGTGAACTTTTATTTGATGTGGTTGTGAGTGTGCAGCGTATTACCTAATATTGGTGGTACCCAAATGAAACTTTTTACATTTTCTATTAGTGAGCATGACGGCCTATCTTGGCTGCTGACACTTGGCTGCTGGCGGCTGGGATGGAAAAGGACACGGCAAGCCTCAATGTCCTGAGGTTGCAAGCTTGTAAACCTTCTGGACAGTTCTCTTGGTTTTGTCAATATTTCCGATTATAAAATTTCACCTCTGGCCTTAAATGGAGATACCACAGGAGCAAGCAGGCAGTTAGCCACAGTCAGAGGTTCTCATTTAACTTGTCCCTTTTGATTTAAAGTTCCAATGTTTTTGAAATAACTTGATCAGTTGTTATTCACAAAGCGTCTGCTCTTGTGTAATCTGGAAATGGACATTCATTGTCCTTGGCAGCACACTCTACACACTAAAACCTGGCTCTGGTGAAGTAGTGGCTCAGTGGTTAAAGGTTGTGACTTGAAGCCCCGGCACTTCCAGGCTGTCACAGTTGGGTCCTCAAGCATCTTGAACATCAGTGCTCTAGGGACAGCTTGTCATGGCTGACCCTGCACTCTGATCCCTACTTTTTAGCCTAGTCCATAAGAATCCAGTGCAGTGTAGTAGGATCATCATTAGTATGAGCAGCTAAGGCCTGTTTCACAGTACACGATTCCAGCCTCACTTTTCCACTTGCCGAATAATTCTGGGGCTTGGTGACTACCCCAAAGATTGTGAAATTGTGTGCACTTCGTCTTTGAGTGCCTGTGTGTAGTGCGCACAGCTACAACGGCTGGCAAAAATTATGGACACACCACACATAGAGGATGTTCACCCAGCTTTTTTTTAAATTTATTTCTTTATTTAACGTCGTAGCAAATAAACAAATCACAGATATGACACCAAACCAGTTTTGTTTAATATCTGAACATTCTGGCTTTGTGAAACTTACCTCAAACAAATTAAATCAAATTATTTTAATTAATGGCATCTTTTTTCCAGATCACGTAGAGGAAAAAATGATGAAATCATCATCAACAAAAAAAAATCACAATTAGTACATTGTTGCTTCTCCTTGGGTTTTTATGACGGCCTGAATTCTTTGAGGCATGAACTTCACTAATGAAAAACAATATTCTCCATCAATCTGGTTCCAGCTCTCTCAAAGAGCAGTTGACAGAACAGCTTTGCAGGATGGAGCCTTGTCATGGACCAATTTTTTTTTTTAAATTTCCACCATAAATTTTCAATTGGATTGAGATCTGGACTGTTTGCTGGCCATGTCATTGAGTTGATATGCCTTTCCTGAAGAAAAGCTTTAATACTCTTTGCTGTTTGGCCAGATCCATTATCATCCTGAAATATGACGTCATCACCACCAAACCCATTTTCTATCTATGGAATGAGAAAAGTGTCCAAAATTTCAGTGTACACCTTGACTGTTAAGGTAATGATTGCCCTCTTCCCTGGTCCTTTACCTGAGATGCAACCTCATATCATAAATAAGTGGGGAAATTTGATTGTTTTCTTGGCAGCAACCCCATATCACAAATGATTAGGGAAAACTGATTGTGTCCTTGGCAGCGTACTCTCCACACTAAAGCCTGGTTCTGGGGCAGTAGTGGCTCAGTGGTTAAAGGTTGTGATTTGAAGCCCAGGCACTTCCAGGCTGTCACAGTTGGGTTGTCAAGCATCTTGAAGGTCAGTGCTCTAGGGACAGCATGTCATGGCTGACCCTGCACTCTGACCCCAGCTTCTTTTTGGTCTAGTCCATAAGACTCCAGTTCAGTGTCCTAGGCTCAGTATTCGCAAGCTAGGGCCTGGTGCACAGTACACGATTTCAGCCTCAATTTCCCAGACGCTGAATAATTATGGGGCTTGGCGGCTACCCCAAAATTGTGAAATTGCGTGCACGTTGTCTTTGTGTGCTTTAAACTTGCATGCAGCTTTTTTACTTCGTAGCAAATAAACAAATCACAGATATGACACAAAACTATTTTTGTTTAACAGCTGAATATTCTGACTTACCTCAACCAAATTAAGTTAAATTGTTTTAAATAATGGCATAAAAATTATGGAATCATCAACAACAACAACAAAAAAATCATAGTACATTGTTGCCCCTGCTTTGGCTTTTATGACGGCCTGAATTCTTTGAGGCATGGACTAATGAAAAACAATATTCTCCACCAATCTGGTTCCAACATTCTTGAATAGCAGTTGACAGAACAGCTTTGCAAGATGGAACCTTGTCATGGACCAATTTTTAAAAAAAAAAATTTCCACCATAAATTTTCAAGGAGACTGAGATCAGGACCGTTTGCTGGCCATGTCATTGAGCTGATATGCCTTTCCGGAAGAATAAGCTTTAACACTCTTTACTCTATGGCAAGATGCATTGAAAAATGGCTTCATCATCACCAAACCCAGTTTCCATCGATGGAATGAGAAAAGTGTCCAAAATTTTACCGTACGCCTGTGCATTGACTTTTGAGGTAAAGACTGCCATCTCCTCTGACAAAAGTTCCACCGTCATCTCCTTGGCCAAGGCAGATTCGTGATTCATCGCTGAATAGCACTTTCAGTCATCCACACTCCATGATTGCTTCTCTTTAGCCCATTGTTGTGACCTTGTTTTCTTCTGTTTAGGTGTTAGTGCTGGTTTTTGTTTGGCTTTTCTATACGTAAATACCATTTCATTTAGCCAATTTCTTACAGTTCTGTCACAAACATTGACTCTTGTTTCCGCCCATTTGTTTTTCGTTTGTTTTGTTGTGCATTTTCTATTTTCAAGGCATATTGCTTTGGGTTTTCTATCCTGACGCTTTGACATCTTCCTTGGTCTACCTGTATATTTTCCATTTATAGTCTTCCCCTTTTGTTTATACTTGCACCAAATTTTAAAGCTTCACAGCTGACTGGGAACAACCAACATTTTTGCCACACTCCATGTTGGATTTCCTTCTTGAAGGAGTTTTATAGTCCTTTCCATTGTTTCAGTTGACAACTCTCTTGTTAGGGCCATGTTTCCTTTCAATTAGCCAAGTCTAACAGCTTATGAAGGTCTATAAGCACTCTCTGTTTAACTGTAGACTAATTTGCATTTTTAGACTTGTGCCAGTAATTGCTTTAGAAATTCAAATTACAAGGTGATTTCATAATTTTCCCCCTTGACGTTGAGTGAGAAGCAACAATTAACTAATTGTAATTTTTTTTTCCTTTTTTTGATGATGATGTTTCCATAATTTTTCCTCTAATTAATCAGGGAAAAAAATACAACATTAATTAAAATAATTGAATTTAATTTGTTTGAAGTATGTTTCACAAATCCAGAATGTTCAGCTATTAAACAAAAATAGTTGTGTCATGTGTGTGATTTGTTTATTTGCTATGAAGTAAAAAAGCTGGCTGAAAGTCCTCTAAGTCTGGTGATTCCATAATTTTTGCCAGGGCTTTTATGTCCATGAAACAACTGACCGTAAGAGATTAAAGTTGTGTAGTGTGAGTGGGTCAGTGATTCTGAGATTTTGAAATTTGTGGTTGTTCACGCTTCACTCCCCCGCCTCACTCCCCATGGAGGTGTTTTAACACTCTATGGGGCCTCTTTCACATCTGTGTGGTGTTTCTTGAACATTGTAAATCCCACTGCCCTGCTGTGAAGCTCTCATGGCTGATAGACATGAAGTAGCTGGGCGTTGTATACACTGGCATGGGCCCTCTGTGAATATTTGCCCAATATGTGTCTGAAATATTTGCAGAGTAGAGACGCTGAAGTGCTGTCTGAAGAGCTCATGGGTTGGGTATTCTAAAATAAACCGTTTGAAAAAGGCTGAGGAAGTGGGTGCACCGGCCTTTGATGGGGTTCTGGTGTTTTTTTTTCCTTTCTTTTTTTTTGTTTTGTTTTTGCTTTCATGAAAAACGTTAAGGTTTCATGACTTACTTTTACTTTCCTTTACTTGGTCTTCCTGGTTCTGTTGCTTTGAAGTCAATCGATTGAGGTGTGACGTGCCATTCCAGCTAAGTGCTATCAGCCCTCTTTCGTATACATGAGCTCACAGAAGCACACAATTGCTTGGTGATTGTCAGGGAGAGAGAGAAATGCCGTCCCAACCCATCAGAGAGTACAGCCTCTTGGCTCTCTTGGTCTCCCCCATGGATGGCTGTGGCATCATTGGGATATGAACTTACGATCTTCTGACGATAACGTCCAGACCATTACTATCATCCACCCTATAAAATTTAAAAAAAAAATGGCTAGATGCACTTTCATGGATCCTCACAGGAACCCATAGGAACCTAACTTCTCACTAAACTCCTTCTTAATTGGTCCTGACTCCTGACAACAAAAATCATCATTAAAAAAATAATAAAATCATAATAAAAAAATCCAAATATTACTAATTGGAAAGCTACTGAGGATGAACCAATTCTATGCTAACTTGTACAGAAAGCGCTAGTCTTCACTTGGTGTGATTTTATGCTTTAGTTGGTAAGTAATGTTAGAGTCAGGAGACGTTTCACTTTATACAGGTCTACATTATGAGGAAAAAAGGTTATGTAGAACCCTAGAACAGAGGGGTGTCCTCAAACATGTCATTAGATGGTATGGGCTCTTAAATTACTCTTTAAGGTACAACTGGATAATTAAGGATACTTGGTTTCCTTGATGGGGAAAAAAACTTGTAGTATTCTACATAGAACCTTTAAGGGTTCCCCCAGAGGCACAACCTAAGAACTCTGAAGGGTTGTAAATTTTCTAAGCATGTAGAAAGACTAGTCAGGCCAAATGAGGTCATGCTAAAGTTTTTATTTGTTGTGCTTTTATGGTTTATATAGTAAACCGTTTTACAGGCATGAGGCAAAAGAAATCGTATATTATAATCTGTATGGCTAATTGTATGCTGCTGGACCCTGAGAGGACCTGTACATAATAACACAAAAATATTAAATAATAGCACTAATAACCAAAAATGCTACTCATGAATGAAAAGCTAGTCAGGACAAAGTGAGGTAATGCTAACTCTTCAATGCTAGTCTTTATTGTAGTTCATGGCTTGCTTAGTAACACGGAGAGAGAAGCGCCCTCAACATGATAATGAACAGATAGCTAGGATAAACGAGGGCATGCTAACTCTTCAGTCTCCATTTATTGTGTTTTCCTGGTTTTCGTTAGTAAATATTGCTACAGGCAGGAGAAAAAGGACACACACTCATCATCTTTATAAGTGTTTGCTGTTGCTAACCACATGTGTGTGTGTGTTTTCAGGACTGAAGTGTGTGTTCCTGCTCACGCTGTAGAGACTGCCAGGATATTCCGAGGTCAAAGAGAGAGCTGTCTCTGTGTTTGTACGTGTGCGTGTGTGAGAGCGCATGAGCTTGCTTTTAGTTATTATGTTTCTTTGTAAGTTAAGGCATCTATCATTTGGGTTGTCCTCAAAGATGTGAGTTGTTTTATGATATGTGTAAAAATGTGTTGTAAAGTATGTCATTATAATAAAAGAATATTCCTCAACATGTCTGAAAGGATGGCCTGAGTATATCTTACATTTAGAGTTTATACAGTGCTTTGTGTAATGTCTTGCTCTAACAAAACCCAGAATGTAGTCTGGTTTATAATAAAGCTGTATGTTATTATAAAAGGGCCTCAGTGAACTTAAAATGATCAACAGCAGTGCTGTGTGTGTGTGTGTGTTTGTCTTTTCAATATTACAGCACTTAAAAAAGTAAAAAAAAAAAAAAAAAAAACTGCTTGATGTCACTCACAAGGCCACTGAGGTGACATGGTGTTTCTTTTTTTTAAATAAAATGTGACCACGCATTAATGTATACACCGATCAGCCATAACATTAAAACCACCTGCCTAATATTGTGTAGGTCCCCCTTGTGCCTCCAAAACAGCTTTGAGCCGTTGAGGCTTGGACTCTACAAGACCTCTGAAATTGTGCTGTGGTATCTGGCACCAAGACATTAGCAGCAGATCCTTTAAGTCCTGTAGGTTGGGAGGTGGGGCCTCCATGGATCGGACTTGTTTGTCCAGCACATCCCACAGATGCTCGATTGGATTGAGATCTGGGGAATTTGGAGGCCAAGTCAACACCTTGAACTTTTCATCATGTGCCTCAAACCATTCCTGAACAATTTTTGTGGCAGGGCACATTATCCTGCTGAAAAAGGTCACTGGCGTTAGCGAATATCGTTGCCATGAAGGGGTGTACTTGGTCTGCAACAATGTTTAGGTAGGTAGTATGTGTCAAAATAACATCCACATGAATGCCAGGACCCGAGGTTTCCCAGCAGAACTTTGCACAGACTATCACACTTCCTCTGCTGGCTTGCCTTCTTCCCATAGTGCATCCTGGTGCCATCTCTTCACCATGTAAGCGACACACATGCACCCAGCCGTCCATATGATGTTAAAGAAAGTGTGATTCATCCAGGCCACCTTCTTCCATTGCTCCATGGTCCAGTTCTGATGCTCCCGTGCCCATTGTAGGTGCTTTCGGCGGTGGACAGGGGTCAGCATGGGCACTCTGACCACTCTGCAGCTACGCAGCCCCCATATACAGCAAGCTGCGATTCACTGTGTGTCCTGACATCTTTCTATCACGGCCAGCATTAACTTTTTCAGCAATTTGTGCTACAGTAGCTCTTCTGTGGGATCAGACCAGACAGAACAGCCTTCACTCCCCACACATCAGTGAGCCTTGGGTGCCCATGACCCTGTCACCAGTTTACCGGTTGTCCTTCCTTGGACCGTTTTTGGTAGGTACTAACCACTGCATACCAAGAACACCCTATAAGACCTGCTGTTTCGGAGATGCTCTGACCCAGTCTTCTATCCATCACAATTTGGCCCTTGTCCCTCAGATCCCTCTGCTTGCCCATTTTTCCTGCTTCCAACACATCAATTTAGAGAACTGACTGTTCACTTGTTGCCTAATATATCTCACCCCTTGACATACCCATTCACACACTATGGACAATTTGTAAATGCTGATCANACCCCCAAAGCACAGGGAGAACCCGCAAACTCCGCACACACAGGGCAGAGGCAGGATTCAAACCCCCCAACCCTGGAGGTGTGAGGCCATTGTGCCCCCTAGGCCACGAGTTAAGTTTTTTTAAGATCTTTTTTGTGGCAACTACTTTAAAATGAGTCAGACCGAGAAATCAACTAGAATTAGACCACTGTGGTGCCAGGAACCTAAACATGGATCATTTTTAAATTATATTACACTTTACTCTAATCTTGGAATGAAGCATAATAGTGTTGTGGTACTCAAGACGGGCCATGAAACCACACATCGATGATCTCTATCTTTTCGTAAAACCTGTATGTATCTCTGTATGTGGAGTTATATGTAGGGCTTATAAATTTCAAGTGACTGTATTTCAAAATGCTTCATATATGAATATAAAAATAATAAAGCACAAGTACGTGTAATGCACAGCTATATTTGGAAGCAGAAGGTTCTAGAAATCTGTGTCCTTTGTATATCCTGTGTACTTATTTGTACAAAGTGATAATACCAGTAGAGATCAGTTATTGTAGTTCATTCAAGAGAAATTTCATCTGAGGTTAGGAAAACGATTCAACCAGCAAATTGACACATCGTTTTGTTTCGGTCTTGACCTGGAGTCAGTCGTGTGTGATATTGGTCTTTTCTTGGTCTGTCATACTCAATCTTGACTGGAATTCCATTTACTATGGTATTATTCTTGACTCGGTCCCTTAATGCTAACGCAGAATGACAGACTGGAGTCAAATGGCACTGCAACATGGATATTCTCAATACAAACAGTATTTTTCGCCCATTCCTGCCAAATAATTCACTGTATTGAGAATGATTTTCCACAATATAATAAGTCACAGGCTCGAGTTAGACAATTCATGGTCATGCACTGGTAAAAAAAAAAAAAAGTCACCTTAGTGGCTTAACTTTGCTTTTCTGCCGCTTCCTGAACTTTTTTTTTTCTCCAATTTCCATTTCCAGTGGTTTTAATAAAGAATACAGTTCTGGAAGCAAAGTGGTGCTAAAACAATCAGTCATTAAACATCTGTCGCTATCCATCTTTTGTCAGACTTTCTCTCCGTGTCCACATTCTGACATTTAGCAAAGTCGCAGGAATTCGGAAAACAAACAGTTGCAGCGTATTTGAGCATGGAATCCGGGACAGCCAGACTCTGGGACAACAGCGGGAATGGAACAGGGAAAAAATAAAAGTTTGTTGGGAAAGGTGAACCAGGAACCATGTTGTTCATTTTTGGCACACGTTTGGCCCGACAGGCGTCGAATGATCAGACAGTGAGTCAGTGGTGTTCAGGTCTGGACCTGTGATCTCCACATCTTCTTCTGATTTGAAAAGAAAGAGAGGCTGCAGTCAAAACAGACCACCGCTGCCATGTCTCCCTGACCGCAGTGCAACAGGATCCCCGCTATGCAGGCTGGCCAAATAAACACACCGCAAGAAGTCTCTCTGAATGCCACGGTAGTCCGTCATAAATCATGTAATTATCAGGAGGGGGACGGATTCCCAGGATGTTTTTTACTCTAAATTACCTCCCAAGAAATCCAGCCCGGCGGCGAGAACGGCACCGTGGAATATTGGATGCAGTTCTTTCCTAACCTTTCTCGTTCCAGCGAGTTTGTGGTTTTCAGTGTATTATCGTCCTGTAAACTAGTCACACATCCGTGAAACTATGGATCTTGATGATTGTGCCAATATTAAAACAGTCAAACAGGCCCTTTAAAAAAAAAAAAAAAACTTCAGTCTTACAGCTTCAAGCTGGAGCCAGGATTAAAGCTGTGCTTCTGTTAAATGTTTTCATGTCATATGACGAAGAAAATTCCTATAAAGCTTGGAATTCACCCAGATGTTCTTGAGTACAGACTCGAGAAGCGTTCAGCGAACTTGTGGTTTTCATACACTGGGCGAATACAGAGGAAATGTACAGACATCACTGGCTAAGAAACAGACTTCTCCTTTCCAAACACTGCTTTATTTCTTCCCATGTCTCGCTAAGATGTACATTATTCCCTGCTGTGTTTTCAGGATGGACAAACACAGCTGGAGCAGCTGATGCTGATACAGTTCCTTTTTTTGTTCTGTTCTCCAAATATAAATGGCTCTTGTTAAAAAAAAAAAAAAAAAAATCTGTAACACACGGTCTCCTGCGACTGCATTAAACAAACATGAAACAGGAATGAACTTGTTTCGCAGACGTCAAATGTGACTATAAATGGATAAAAGTTACAGTGTGTTCTTTCATTAATACAAAATGCAGTCTGTAATGCAGTGTCTGCAAACTCACAGGCCTATGTTTAAAAAGTATGAAAATAAATTTCAAGCATTCAGTACTCTCTTTAACTCACATATTTAAAATATTTAACACATCAGTTAATAATGAATAAACTATGAATATCAGCATGGGATTTAAAGAAAACATTTATAATGTTAAACATAACACGGAAAAAACAGTGTTATTGTTATCACTCGGTGACTTAGCATTTCTGGGAGAAAGATATTTTTTTTATTTTGCTCCATGACTCAAAGATTTAAAGTTACCAAAATAGAGCTGCGGTGTTTTTGTGCATATGTAGTTAATAAGCCAATAAATGGAAATAACACAACGGAATGCATCACGATCCGAAACAAATCCTTGCTTTGACTAGACAGAAGTCCTAATAGACCTATCATCGGGCAAATACATCGCAGGCGCCAGGTGTGTGTGTGTGTGTGTGTGTGTGTGTGTGTGTGTGTGTGGTTAAGGCTTCTGTTCACATTGGTGTGTTATGCTATGACATCATGAGCATACCGTGACTCAATTCTCGCTGTGATGGTTTAATGAAGGCCTTACCACACACACACGTGCACACACTCCATCTGAACAGTGCTCACATTCACCTCAGTCAGGTTCCTGTGAAGCAGCAGTTCTCAAATTTAATGGTCCAGTGAGAGCCCATTTGCGGTTCTTTCTCCCTGTTTTTCTTATTTTTGCCTGTTTTCAGGCATGAGCGCCATGCCACTTTACTTTCTAACCCAGCAGCAATTTAACGCAGACGACAGCTCAACAAAAACGACTCCGACGAAAACAGGGCCTGTGAAGCGGTTTTGTTCTTTGCACTCGCTAATAGCAGGATGTCGGACATGCTGCCCAGAAGCATTTAGGATAGTAAGTGCAGAAAATAAAATGTGCTACTTGTAGTTGGGATATTACTCATATTGGAATCACCCACGAGCAAGCTCAATGAGCTGCTGCACGACAAAGCGCGATATTTTCTTTTTGCACTTGGCCTCATGAGAGCCTGAAATTTTGAGCTAATTTGAGGTACGATGTGGCAGACAGCCTGTTTATAGTATCAGCTCATTCACAGGGACTTGTATCCACATACTCCGCACAATCTAAAGCAACTAATAAACAGATTTTAAAAAAACTGTGTTCTTATTAAGAAATGTTTCTTTAACATATATGGAAGGAGTCTCCAGTGTCAGAGGCTAAGGCGTAACTTTTCACATGACAAGCTGCAGTGAGAGGCTGCTGAGGAAACGACTGTTCATGCAGTAGCTGCTCAAATGCATAAATGTGACTATAAATGGATAATGAACAGTCTTTATCTTTGGGAAATTACCGTGGTATTGGAAGGATAAAACACTTTGACTACATGAAGTAAAAAGAGCTTTTATTGAGAAAAAAAATATTTAAACAAGTATTTTTTCCCCCTCTTTAATAGGGACAGGCTGCTCGGCATCATTGTAAAGGCTTCTGCAGAAATACAGCTGTAAGCCTGGATTATTTTCTGCCTCACTTCTTAAGTCGATTTGGATGCAAACATCAGCCAAAGAATAAATGTAGCTATAAATGTCTAGGTCTCGTTAGACACTCACCATTCCACGTATTAATGTAACTAAAGCCAAAAAATCTCTCCAAAGTCCACTTTGCCTATGCAGAACTGAGAAATCACCACAGGAAGCTGCTCAGCCAGGTAATGAGCCACTTCCTGCCGGCTGGGTTTGTTTTCGTGCTGCTGTTTCTGAGCTGTCGTAATGTTTTTGAAATCCTTCAGGCCTGTCATTTCTCTCTCTCTCTCTCTCTCAGGCCACTAATGCACCGCACTGAGGTCTTTAGTGCAGCTACAAAAGCAGCAGAAATAGCCGAATCCTGACAGCCTGATGGCGAGTAAATATAGACGTGATTAGAGCCGATTTAGCGAAAAACACACGGCCTGTCGCGGAGCTTGTTAGCGGCCGTCTGGAGGGATCCGGGTGCAGAATGACAGAATGGGTGAAAGATTTCTGGTGTTGGTTCATGAAGCAACATGAAGTTTGTCACATTCAGTTCCACTATATTTACAATTTTGTCTCTGTTGTGAGAGGAAAATGAGAAATGAGCATTTCTCTTATACGATTTAGCCTGCGCTTCATCTCTGCCTAAAGAGATTGATGCAGCAGCGCTTTAATCCTTTTAATCTGTCCTGCTCTCACCTCCTCATCAGCTTCCAAAGCCGAAACTTTCATGCTAATACCGACGTCAACGCCATCATGCTAATCAACTTGCTCATCTCCATTACTTCTGCGCTGGATTCCTTATTAATATAACGTGGATGTAACACTTCCTGTTTTTTTTTTTTTTGATCGGCTTGTGAGGGTGAAAAATAGCCACTCCGTGCCACAAAGTTTTGTTCTACGTTCGCATTACGCACTATGAGTTACAACGTACCATAAAGTTACATTTAGTTCAGAGCTAATTCCCACTGCACCACTATCAGCAGGTAGAACGGCATTATGGGTAATATGGGAAACTGCTCACCAAAGTGAAAATAGTTTAGAGTTCTATATAAAAAAAAAAACAAAAAACAGAATTTGGACACCACTGAAGATCACATATTGATTTTAATGATTAATATGCAAATTGTTCAAGGTGGATTTTTTTTCATCTTTAAGCAGACAAGTGCAAATCCAAAATCATGATCAAAACCAGGCATGATTAGAAATAAATAACCTAAACAGGCTTTGGATCATGAACAGTAACAGAAATCAAACTCTTGGAATCCTAGGCTAGATGTGTGTGTGTGTGTGTGTGTGTGTGTGTGTGTGTGTGTGTGTGTGTGTGAAACTCAAGGTTATTTCCCTATGCAGGTGTGCGCGATTAGTAACCGTGGCACTGTGACCAGAGGCTTGACGTTAGACGTGACATCTTTTTTGCATGAACGTGTGCGGCGTCGCTGTTTTTCTGTATCTGTGGGAAAGTTCTTTCCATGAATTTGGCTCCAGGTGAGAGAGAGATGGATGCTCCCATCGAGAAAGGGTTCAGTTCATTATGTTCTAGCACGGAACAGGGACCACAGAGATTTGTAATGATGTCATTTTGGTTAAAAAAAAAAAAAAAAAAGGATGGAGGAAATGACAAACTCGCACTCTGGCCATGAGCAGATGTCTGTCCTGAATGTTTGGCGTCAAGACCAAGAATATCCTGAACTTTCGACAGTCTGTCCATTTTGTCTTTGTTCTTTGTTGTCTTTGTGAATTGTGCAGTTTTGCATGATTTCATGGAAACGTTTATTTATTGTGTGTTGTTATGGCCTCAGGTACAAACCGGTGTTTAATTTACAACATACATTCAATAAAGCTGAAGAATTTAAGTATGGAATAAACACTATCAGCATCATACAGTTATAGGAAAATAATCAGAGCTGCTTAATCGACACTTTCTGACCAATCAGAAATCCAGAATTCAACTGGTCTACATTTCATTACACAGTAAATACAGGAATACACCAACTACAACTGTCAACTTGTATGATTTTGATGCTGTTACATTTCTCAGAAACTTTCTTTGATGACGTTCTAAAAAAAAAACGATATATGTTAGCCGATATATATTTGATATCCAATGTTTGTTTCTTTAGTTTTGCTTGTGATATAGTACCTCTAATTTGAAGTTAAATTTATTGGTAAAAAATGAATGAAAGCTTGTTTGTAGATTAAGACTTGAATTAGTGGAAAATATTTGGTGTGAGCTCAACTTCCATAACTTTTGTAAGCTACATTAGAATGAAAACTAAAGACACAAGTATCGGACATTGAATACATATTGGCTAATGGCCTGAACTTAGATCAGCATTCTTCCTCTGAAGCTTCTGCACATTTAAATTAATATTGTCAAATCAATTATAATATAGTGGCCCCTATGCTATGTATTCTAACAGTCATCTGGGTTATTCTAAGGCAACATCTGTGCTCAGATCAGCTTTAGCAAACATGCAGCAAGTCCTAAAGCCAGCGGTCCAGCTGTGCCTGCTGTGAGTGCCCAGTAAATAGGGTAAAAGATTAATAGCGATGTCAGGCCATGGAAACTCTGAATAGGATGGTCCACGAGCGAATCATCTCGGTCCATATTTATCGAGTGTCTCGGAGAAGGAAGAATGACTGAAGATAACGATTTGTTCTTAAAGACATAATGACGTTATGGGAGCGGTATTATAAATTATAGGCATGTTACTTGTACTTTAAAAGAAATAATGTCATTCAGTTTCGTAATTGTGCAGGTAACACATAATTTGTTTATTTGTTTTAAAAATTGTTGATAAGGTGAAATTTAGGGAAGGAGTCTCCAGTTTTTGTAACAGTCAGAGGTAAAGCTGTAACCGAGTTTAGGATGGCGATGGTGAGAGAACGAATGTTTATAGCTGCTATAACGTAAGCGATAACAGGAACTAACTTGTTTTGAAGATGTTCCACGTAATAAAATAATATTATTGTTGCTGTGGTATAAGAAGAATAAAACACTTCAGGATGTGAAAAAAATCACATTTACACACCCCAATCCCCTATACAACCTCTGTTAGCCAATACAATACAAGTTTGGTGTCAAAACAACATGATGAACCTGTTCAGGAACTCAGCAGGTATAAAGCTCACAACCCTGTCCAAAAACACCCCATATACAATTGAGAGCAGATGAAGTATATATATATATATATATATATATATATTGGACTGATTGCTCAAAGTCATACACCCTGTTCAGAAACTTTACAAACCTCCTGTTTTCGAGCTGTTATTCATTAGAATGACATCACACGTTTGTAATGTGTGTGAGATGTGTGACAAGGCGGTGATTGAGGAACCGTTCTTGAACTCGAACAAACCCCAAGTGTGTTGCTGGCCTACAGCGCACAGCTAAATCTTAACGGACCGTTTTAATGCCGGATCTGAGGAATCTGGCTTGTTTTTAAGGAATTGGACTGAACCTAAGCCACAATTCACAATGACAGCGTGACTCTTCTCTTTCATCTTGTGTTGGGTTTATTTTTGCGCCAAAAATTCCTGTATTTTAAGTAGATTTTTTTAAAAGTCTTGCTTAATAGTAGTATGTTGTCCTTCTTTAAAACAAATAGGGTTGAAAATAAAATGAATTTTGTTTTAGTCCTTGGCCTTGGTTGGACGTTTTTGTCAGTTCTGACAGGTTTGGAAGGTAAGGAGAAGAATATTGCCGCCTTTTTAGAGTCACCCACTACTGTGTTTCTGGGAGATGGGAGAAAACTGGAGAACCCGATAGCACAGACAGTACCTCAAGCTTGGAATCGAACTTGGAACGCAGCGACTCTCTCCGCTGCACCACTGCTACCCGGTTATATTTATGCAAAAGAAAATGACACAAATGACAAGATGCTTGGTTTTTATGCTATATATGATAAAAAGGTTGCCACTGATCCAACCAGTAATAAGTGATAATTAAAACAATATATATGGATGAGCTGCCAGTTCATACAGATGATGAATGTAATGTAAAAAGTGAACAAATGTTTTCTTAATTCCTTCGGAATTGTCTGTGCATCTTGCCAAGTGACTAGTCTGGTTTTTTTTTTTCTCCTTCTACTGAACATTACACGCTCCACAGACCTTGAAACTGCTGATGTATGTGATAGCAGATTCTGCAGTTTGTGATCAAACCTTGGACTTTACTGACTGTCGAAAACCTTAACCTGATGCTTAAGTTAACACAAATAGCTCGACATTCCTTGGTTGTGTATCTGAGCCTGCATTTATGTCATTTATGTATTTAAGAGAACCATATTTATTCAGGGATAGTTTGAGCAGACGAGTGATGAAAGATCCATAGATGTCCATAAATGAAGTGAACGGCAGCCTTGTGATAATGTACACCATCCACTGACTGTTTGCACGAATGCACAAGTGTTTATTTATGAGCCCGGCTACATGATGTAGACTTTCCGGAACCGTCTGCAATGTCTGCAGTGGCCGTGACTGTGTGTTGAATTGTGAATGGGGCCGTGTGACAGAGTTGGACTCCTGCCTTCTGTCTCTGATTGCCAAAGCTAAGACAAAATGGGTTGTAGTGTGAGTGTGTGTATGTGAGAGTGTGTGTGTGTGTGTGTGTGTATGTGGCTAGACTGAGTTGGTTCTGGCCAAGCTGAAGCATTAAGGGCCATCAAGGATTTTGGAAAATAGTACCGTCTGAATTTCTGAGGCTAGCGACGTGATACTGCTGATAAAAGGTTCTCACTGAGAAGGAGTAACATTCCTGTATTTTGGCCAAACCCGACAGCTGCAATACCAAGTGCAGATGGCAGGGGGCTCTCTTACATAGAGAGGGCAAAGATAGCAGAGATATGATCCAGGTGCTCACTCCAACGCCATAATCGATTATGTGAAAAATGACCAGATACTACATTTCACCGCTTTCTTTTATGACTGGCCTCTGGACAACCCCCAGAACATCTGATAAACCTGCAGGCTTGGACATCAACAAAACAAAACTTCTTTTTTTCTTCATTTAAATACTCCAGGGCGTTTGGCAGTTTCTGCACTTGATGAAAATTGCTGACCCCGGCGAACTGACCACTCTGCTAAACTTAATGACCTCACGTCTGCTTCTTTCATTCTCAGGCTGCGGCACGTGAGCAGCCACACTCATTAGAGACACTCTAGAAAATCTCTACAGTGGGCCGTGCATGAGTGTAAATGTCTCTGGTCCAGAGACCATTTTGGTGCTAGTGTGTTATCGGATTACTGTGATGTTTACAGAACAGTTACGGTTTCATGCTGGTTTGTATTAAAACAAACATTCAAAGATGATCCCATCTGGGCTTGCATGGAATTAGAATTTCATAGCATTAGTACTCTGTGGCTTATAGCTATGCAACTGATGACAGACAAATTAGTACCATTACCATAGTGCTCAGCGCTCTAATGTTAAGAAGTTAGCCTCCCAGACAGAATGTTTTCTTCGTGCAAGGCTAACATTGTATTTTAATAATGAACAGATGAGTTTTGGCCAGTTGTTTCGAAGCAGGCCAGTGAGACGTGTAAACACCCCTCCTTTCCTTCTGTGGTGAAAATTTATGTTTTAACCTAATGTTATCTCGTAATTTTCAGTTGGAAATGTTGCTTTTACAGTGTTTGCATGCTTTACCCATCCATTTCTATATCCTCAAACAACTGCTGTTTTGTTCTTTGTGACACTGAAAGGAAGAATTGCCTCTGCAAATTAATCCTAGCGTGAGTCACCAATACTACCTGCCAGTGTGGATCAAACAACAGGAAACTTCTGAACCTCTCAACATAGCTGCAGTTTGCATTCTGTCTGGCTGAAAGAATGGAGTGAAAATGGATAATTCTTTCCTTCATTGTTATTTAGGAGATATTAATTTTTCCTGTTTGATTAATGATATCACTCTGATACTTAAGATATTTGGAACAGAAGTTTATTACTAAATCACAAACTGTGATACAAATCCAATTTTCTGCATTAATGTGACACAGATCTGATTTGTAGTTTTTTTGTGTGGATACAAAAATCGGATCTTTTCAAATCAGTTACTGAAATATCTTCAATTTACATGGAGAGAATGATAGCAGGTTTTGGGGTAGGGCTGGGAGATGTTGAGAAGGATAGCAAGTGTTGACACAGGACTGGGAGGTGTAGAGGATAGCAGGTGTTGAGGCAGGACTGGGAGGTGTAGAGGATAGCAGGTGTTGAGGCAGGACTGGGAGGTGTAGTGAATGATAGCAGGTGTTTAGGCAGGACTGGGAGGTGTAGAGGATAGCAGGTGTTGAGGCAGGACTGGGAGGTGTAGAGGATAGCAGGTGTTGAGGCAGGACTGGGAGGTGTAG
>JAKKZN010000025.1:14968651-14980451 GCA_033441825.1 Pangasius elongatus
TGGACTGGGAAGTGTAGTAAATGATAGCAGGTGTTGAGGCAGGACTGGGAGGTGTAGAGGATAGCAGGTGTTGGGGCAGGACTGGGAGGTGTAGTGAATGATAGCAGGTGTTGAGGCAGGACTGGGAGGTGTAGAGAATGATAGCAGGTGTTGAGGCAGGACTGGGAGGTGTAGAGAATGATAGCAGCTGTTGAGGCAGGACTGGGAGGTGTAGAGGATAGCAGGTGTTGGGGTTGGACTGGGAAGTGTAGTAAATGATAGCAGGTGTTGAGGCAGGACTGGGAGGTGTAGAGGATAGCAGGTGTTGGGGTTGGACTGGGAAGTGTAGTAAATGATAGCAGGTGTTGAGGCAGGACTGGGAGGTGTAGAGGATAGCAGGTGTTGGGGCTGGACTGGGAGGTGTAGTGAATGATAGGTGTTGAGGCAGGACTAGGAGATGTAGAGAATCATAGCAGGTGTTGAGGCAGGACTGGGAGATGTAGAGAATGATAGCAGGTGTTGAGGCAGGACTGGGAGGTGTAGAGGATAGCAGTTGTTGGACTGGGAAGTGTAATGAATGATAGCAGGTGGTGACGGAGGACTGGGAGGTGTAGTGAATGATAGCAGGTGTTGAGAATGAAAGCAGGTGTTGAGGCACGACTGGGAGGTGTAACTTAAGGAGATAATGAGAAAAAGGTTTGAAGGTGTTTGGGGTGGAGGTGTAATGTATAGGGCATAGGATGGGGAAGTATTTGAGTGTCATATCAGAAAGTGTCAAGGTTAAAGTTTTGAGGTATTGACCATAAGTCTTTATCTTCAGATACAAATAATGTTGGGCCCTTGAGCAAGACATATGTGTGGAAGCTTGTTTTTGATAGAAAGCATCTGTGAGATGTATATTGGTAGGAAAACATTGAAATAGGGAAGGTCAGAAAGTGTTATGGTACAGTTGGTAGGTGCTGAGTTGATGTCAGGAGAAGCTGAGTAGGCATAAGTGCTCTTGGCAGAAAAGTTAATGACTCAACGTTTACATAGATATGGTTGTATCAGTTGAACAAGCAGGGATGCTGTGGAGTTTCATGGTGGGAGCTGGAAACTGAGATGCTTCAGGCCTGTAATGTTTTATTCCCATGAACAGGTCCAGTGCTGAGAGCAACATGGCAGGTGGCAACATTACAACACAAACAAAAACAATTTCATATTTTCGATACCGACTGCAAATGGGAAGCAGCTGCTGGACCCAGGTTCCAGACAGATCCTCCTTTTCCTCTGCTAAGTGTTCACGGCAGCTCTGTACTGCAGATAGGTATTATTATTATAACTACAATTTTATACATTATTTATTCTTCTCAAGGCCCTTTCATGGATGAGAAGAAACAAGTCTATATGACAAGTTTACCAGTCATGCTGACTTACTACAACACAATACTAATGGAATTAGACTTAGCTTTCAAGTAAACATTTAAATCTGAGTCTCTCACTCAGTATCTCTTTTTCCCTTTTTCATATTCACAGGGTCTTTCTTTCTTTCTTTCTTTCTTTTCCATATTTACTTGGTTTCTCTCTCTCTCTCTCTCTTTCTCTCTCTCTCTCCTCCTTCTCTGTGAATGGGCCAGATCCCTCCCACCTGCCCATAAAAGTCTCCAGCATGCTGCGTGCGGTTTATAACCACAGTTTGGTTTGTGCATCCTTCTGCTGCAGCTCCACTTCACTGAGAGGAAAAGAAAGAGTGAGAGAGAGTGAAAGAAAGAAAGAGTGAGGGACAGCAAGAGAGGGAGAGAGGTAAGTAGAACCTGATGCATGTATAAACTGAAAACCCGAGTGAAGGGAAGTCTTCCTGTTTGTGATTCAGCCGGCCGTGGTTCGGATTATCTGGCTCCTCGGGAATGGTTGTGTAACACGGACACAGCCATGGGAAGCCAGAGATGCTCGGAATGCTTTGCCTGTTAGATCCGTTTTGGATTGCTGTGGTTCATAACCAAGGTGATTATAGCTGCTCAGGACGCTCAGATCCAAAATTGAGAATCAGGCCAATGTTGGCTCGCTGGTCCGGTGTCAGATTTGACATATTTTCCAGTCTGATTCGTTTGTATATATTTTAATACAAGCCATGACTGATTTCTCATTTTCCTCTCTTTATGAAGGTCAAAACACTTCCACACTTCCATTATTTCCAAAATTCTAAGCTGATCTGCATCAGGTATTGACTTACACTCAAAGCTTTGATAGTATTGTATTGAAATTGCAGAAATGTGGCTGATGCATCCATACTAGCTGCACCAAGCAAATTAGCAATGTAACACAATTAACAAAAATCAGCCAGTATGGCTGAATACTGGAGAAAGGAAATGCTAGGTTTAGCTCAGTATGCTAGAATCTTTAAAGCAGGATGATGATTGGAGATCATACAGAGTATAAGTACAGCATAACCCTCTCTGCAGGTGTGATGATGTTTCAGTCCACCTGTTAAAGAACCAGCGGAAATGAAAATAAGCCTACCCAATAGATAAACAGAGTACTGCTCAGTTTTTGTGTACAGCCAGTGGGACTACATTACTCATTAACAACACATGTTTTTGATAAAGCTGTATTTTTATGTAAATGAAACCTGCTGGTAGCCTAATTCCTGTGAAATATATTCATCTGCAAGTAGCAAGTAGTTCTTCTCTGGCTTCATTTAAAATGTTTTAAACTTGTATTGGTTAGGCCATTTCAGTGCTGGGAACAGACCAGCATTTTACTGTGCGAGGTACTTTTTTATTTTCACAAAGTACCCTGAACAGCGATCCCTAAAAGAATAATTTGAAAATTAGAAAATTATCTTAAACTAGCAGAAGATCACCAACATTCCATCACAAGCTAGCATCACATTATCTAGCCGTCTACTAATAAATGTTCTCCATAAAGAAATCTAGCTTGCTAATGTTGGAGAATAAGAGAATGCTAAACAAATCTAGCTATCTAAAGTTACAGAAAATCCATACAAAGCTTTGCTAACCTTCGATTATATCCACAAACAAATCTATCTAGGTAATTTAATCCCCAAACTTGCTAAAGTTTGCTAATGGGGGAAAAAAGGCTTCAAACCAAATTCGCTGACATTAGCTGGAAAGATCCATGAACAATAAGGGATAATCCTTAAACAATAGCTAGTTAACATTAGAAAATGTTTCCAAACAATGCTATAGTTAATCATAGAGAAAATCCCTAAACAAAAGCTATCTTAGGTTAGATAATATATCCAGATAATAACAAAACTAGCTAGCTAATGATGGAATAAAAATCCCTAAACTAGCTAATATTAGAAACAGGTCTTTTGTAATTTGAGGAACTTTCTTGCTCCAACATTAGTCAGTTAATTTTTAATATTATCTAAGAAAAATAGCTAATGATAGAGAAAATCCCCAAGCTAGCTTCTATTAGAAAAATGTCCTCAAATAAAATTAGCTAGCATTAAGAAAGATCCATGAATGAAGCTAGGTAGCTAATATTGGAAAAAATATTCCCAAACAAAACTAACTAGCTAATGTTAGAGAAAATTCTTAGGTAAAAGCTAGCTTACAAACGAAAATATTCCCAAAGAAAGATTCCCATTTAAAATCCCTAAACTAGCTCATGCTAGAAAAGTGTCGCTCAAATAAAAAAAAAAAGCTCCATGAACAAATCTAGTCAACTAAAAATGGTGATAATCCTTAAAGTTAGCTCTGTAATATCTCTAAACAAAAGCTATCTAATATACCAATACAGCAATATTAGATAATCTAATATTTATCTAAAACATTCCCAAACTATGCTAGTTTGCTAATGATAGAGAAAATCCCCAAGCTAGCTAACATTAGAAGCTTAGAATAACATTAGAAGCTTGTCTTCAAATAAAATGAGCTAACTTTATGAAAGATCCATGAACAAAGCTAGCTAGCTGATATTACAACATTGTTTATTTCAAGGTGAGATTACAGAGCTTTACTCTGACATTGTAGAAAGATTTATCGAAGACATTTTAGCTGATAGATTACCATCACCCGTTAGCTACCTTAGCTTTGTAGAAGATAGCAAATGTGTCTTACATTTAGGATAAGAAGAAAATTGCATTCTACATGAAATGTTTCACCAAATTATTCCTTTATGCTCTAATTCTGTATCTTAAGCAGGAAGTAAAGGTGCAAAATATGTAATTTCATTTTTTTTCTCACTATTTAATCAAATCGAGATTAGCTTTATTAGCACGACTGTATTAATAACATCACCGAGGCTTACAAAAGTGGCACTTTAAAAAAAACAAAAAAAAAACACCCGTATCTCTTTACCGCTAACCTGTTCTCTCTCTCTCTCTCTCTCTCTCTCTCTCTCTCTCTCTCTCTCTCTATCTCGTATTTTATTTATGGCAGTTGGCAGTTATAGCTGTTCGTACGGGACCAAACACAGACCTTAGGGGTGAAAAGCATGTGCTTACTCGACCACACGGCTGGCATTCCTTCGGGTTCCATACCCAATAAATCTGTCACCATGTGTTTGTCCAGTCAAGTAATGTTTGCCCCGGAATGATTTGTGACGAATAGCTGAAATATCTGGGGTATTTATTTCTGAAACATGAAATGCGTCAGTATCCTGTAAAGCAGGTACAGCTAAGCCAGCACGCTCTCCTTCTTTGCTCCATTTAGCCATTTTCCAGAGGAAACACCTGTAAAACGTTCGGATTTGCATGTGTTTGGAATTTTAGCGAGCTGTCCTTGATTATTATTATGGAGTTTGGAAATATGGACTCGTCTTTGTTTATTCTCTGGCTGGTGAAGAAATTGAACCCTATTAAAAATTCCTCACTCAAGACTAATTTTTTAAGAATATTCCCAGACACAAACCCTTTTTTTAATACGTGAAATTGAATTATATCTGAATAAACTGTTTCCATAAAGAATCAATTCTGTGTTCAAGCCTATGTTCTATAAAGTTTAAATCCACGACAGGGTGGTGTGAGGAAGCAGAAAACTTGATTACCTGTTACCTGACTGTTACAAAGCCCTGACACTGGAGACTCCTTCCTTAAATGTTTAATAAATGCATCATTACAGAAAAATTCACCATATTATCAATGCAGTTTTTTTATGTTTATGTGGAGTGTCTGCCATACGTTTCAGTGTTACTATGGAAACGATAAAGTATTAGAATGAGTGAATTTTACTGAATCAACGACTCCTGACCAATCAGAATCGAGAACTCAGTGGCGCCGTGGTACAAAATAATTGTTATAATGTGAAATAACTATGGAAATGTGAAGAAAATGAAAATAAAAAAAATAAATAAAAATTTTAGGAATGTAGAAATGTAACTCGCTAATGTGTGTGCGAGTGTGTGTGTGTGTGTGTGTGTGTGTGTGTGAGAGAGAGAGAGAGAGAGAGAGAGAGACAGAACAATAGAGAGAGACAGAGAGAGAAAGAGACAGACAAAAAGTTAGTAATAAAGAGGCAGGTAGATATATAGAGAGGGACAGAAAGAGAAAAACAATTAGATATAGAGCAAGAAAGCAAGAGAGAGAAATAGATAGAGAGACAGGAAAGAGGTAGACAGATAGATTGAGTGACAGAGATGGATAGAAAGAGAAAGGTAGACAGAGAGATAGAGATAGACAGCCAGACAGAAAGAAAGAGAGAAAGATAGATATAGACACATAGAGAGACAGATAGACAAAGAGAGGAACAATTAGATATAGAGTGAGAAAGCAAGAGAGAGAAATAGATAGAGAGACAGACAGATACATAGACAGAGAGAGGCAGAAAGAGAGATAGAAAGAGAGGCAGATAGAGAGAGAGAGAGAGAGAGAGAGAGAGAGAATGTGTTTTACAGCTCCAGTTTGTGTCGTTGGCTCACTGTCAGTTCCGTCAGCTGATTCTACATTCCTTCACTGTCAGGATTAACACACACACACACACACACACACACACACACACACACACACACACCCCAAAAAACAAAGACTGAAATATGCACACACGCACAAAATGACGTTTCGTGTGTTTCTGTGCGCTTGCTGCAGATTGTGGGTTTTGGAAAAGGAAGTGTGTGTGTGTGTGTGTGTGTGTGTGTACAGAAGCTGAGTTTATGGAGTTAAGATGGTCATCACAAGTGCTCTCTCTCACCCTCTCTTTCATGAACACACACGCACACAAATTCTCAATATGCCCAGTGATGTGGTTTTTTTGTGGGTCAGTCTGCCTGACATAAGGGGATTTTGAGAGCTTTACAGCAGAAAGTGTGTGTGTGTGTGTGTGTGTGTGTGTGTGTGTGTGTGTGTGTGTGTGTGTGTGTGTGTGTGTGTGTGCGTGTGTGTTTCCATGTTTTCCAGGTTTGTCATTATGGTTTCAATTAAACTTTATTCATGATTGTTTGTGCTTCTGTGTGGTTGCTTGTTTTCCAGTATGTCTGTGTTCACATTTGTGTGTGTGTGTGTGTGTGTTTCTGTTCTAGCCACAGCCTTCTCTATTATGGAGAATTTGATTTCAAGTATGTTTGAATTTGACACACACACACACACACACACACACACACACACTGTAGCCTGGCTTTGCACTCTACTGACCTCTGTAGGAAAGTGTTCTTGTGTGCGTGTGCACGCGCTCGTGTGTGTGTGTGTGTGTGTGTGTGTGCGTGTGCATGTGCTCGTGTGTGTGTGTGTGTGTGTGTGTGTGTGT
Source organism: Pangasius elongatus (assembly GCA_033441825.1). NCBI lineage: Eukaryota > Metazoa > Chordata > Actinopteri > Siluriformes > Pangasiidae > Pangasius > Pangasius elongatus. The sequence goes on from JAKKZN010000025.1 coordinate 14,975,317, forward strand.
GTGTGTTGATTTCCTCAATTCTGTCTTTTGCTGAAAAGGGTTAAATATAATCTCATGATAATTCAAATGAGCCACTGAACCGATTTAAATGACTCAAGTCATTTGAATTTATTCTCAGAAATGATTCATTCAGATCTGCAGACCAATTTTTTCAGTGGAACTGATTTATTAAATCTGAGGCAGAGATACTATATCACCATATAATGTTAAAAGAAATCATAACTGAAAGAATGAATGTCATCGCTGTGATTCATCCTTCATTCGGAGTGAATCACAGTGATGACAAAAATGATTCGCTGAATCAAGGAGCACTACGACTCACCAAATCCATGAGATGGCAGTTACAGTGGGTTTATCACACTTAGGTATTATTATATATTATTTTTTGGGGTATTTATATTTTTATGCATAGAATTGAATACTGATACATAATTATCACACCCACTATTCAAAAAAGACAACTGTGTGACATTTTAGAATGAGTTTATGAGCTTTATGAGATCATGAATTTAGTAATATTTAGATTTTTTTTATTCATGTGCCATGACAAGCAGCAATTTAAAAAAGAAAAAGGAATTAATATGTCATCAAGTCGAGCATCCTGAGTCTCTATGATATATGCGTGTGCTCCAATCTCTACCTCCCAGTAGGAAGTCCCATCATCCTTTCCAATGGACCAGAGCTAAAATAAAAGTTTTAACAAACTTCCTAGCTGTTGTGTTGCCTTCAGTAAATAGTAAACTAGTTCCAGGAAACAAAGACTCCTGCGTTCATGCAACCCACTGATTCGAACCTCGCTCATAAGGCTGATAATGTGTCTTTTAAAAAAAATCTAATCATGGAAATTCGACGTAAAAGAGAGGTTTTATTTGAGGATTAGGCTACAGGGCAGATCATATCGCAGATAATTATGGGTGAAATTGCTGCGCATGTTTTCCTCTGGCTAGCTCGAGCGGATTTGCTGTCAAACCCCGAGAACACTAAGTAACAAAAGCTCCTCTCTTCTTTTTTGGATTTTTGTCTTGGCTACTGAACTCCATCTCTGGCTCACAGTAAATAAGCCCTTTACATGATTGGCTGATTTCAATTCAGATAAATATATTAATGAATATGATATGACATGAGTATTATAGGGTTCTTATAGTGTTATAAACAGGCACTTTACTTAGAAACTCTCACATGGCTTGTTATTGAATTGTATTGTATTGTATTTTAATAAAAACAATTAATTGCATGCTTATTTATTTATTTATTCATTTTGCAATATCAAAAGCAATATAAATACTCTTATAAAACAGTTTGATCATGAGCAACCAGTTATTGATCATAAGAGCAGACTCTGGAGCTATCCGGCTCATCATGAGAGATTAAACAAAAAATATTTAAGAATTTATAAAAAGCATTTAAATGTGTTAAATTCACAATTTTAGTGAATTTTTGTGAAAGTAAATAAATAAAAAATACAAAAATATTTTTTAAGTTTATAAAGCTTATTAAGAAAATACGCCAATGACTCTTTGTCTGTTTTTTTATCTCTACCAAACACTAGAAATTATACAGAATTATATATATATATAAATAAACCTGCTGTTATTTAATAAAGTAAAGCATAAAATGGTTGATATGGTGATGTTTTCAGTAAGGAGATGTTTATTTAACATTTATGGAAGGAGACTCCAGTGTCAGTGCTTTGCAACAGCTGAACTTTAGGTTTTCCTGCATGGATGTGCTGTTACAGGAAATGAATCAACTTCGGCGTGTAAACCGTAACGCCGCTTCATGACACCACTCTGTCGTTGATTCATTTCCTGCGACATTACGGAAATGTAGTGCTTCGGCTTCAACGTTTCGATCTCACTCGTCCACAGAGAATGAACAACAGGAACGATTCAGTGACCTTAGTGAATCATTCATGAATGAGTGTTTTATTCCTTACTTAATACAGCTGAATTGCTTTTAATACGTGCAGCTGAGTCGTTGTGAAAGATTTTGTGAAGGTGGGTTTGTTTTATTTTCCTTAGAACATAGAGTTATGAATATTCATGAGTGATGTGAGACGTTCTGGCATTCGCTCCATATTTTCCAGCTAATCCTTTTTTTTTTTTTTTTTTTTTTTTTAAAGCTGACGTAGTGGAGGATGTGTGATTCAATTTAAGAGTGTACATGTGATTATATGGATTAGGACCATTTTACTTAATTCCACACACACACACACACACACACACACACACACACACACACACACACACACACACACACACAATACTGCTGTGCTGAGCTGCTGAGCTACATTCAGACCACCATCTGTTATTTCACTGTGTCTATAATATGAATAATTTACAAAAAAAAGAAATACCTTTCGCTTTGAAATGGCCTCTACAATTTTACACCCAAATATTTTAGTCTTAGTCACACATATATAAGTTTTTAAAATGTGTTAACCTTTTGATACACTGCAAAGCTAATGTGCGAGTGTTAAATATTAGCTAACAGCTGTGGAACAAGGTTTATAGAGTTTTTAGCAGTATTTACTTTGATAATGGTACAAAACAGGATTTTAGTGCTAACTGTCTGATACAGTAGAAAGCTTATTTTTTTTAAAAGAAAGTAATTTTTTTTTTTTTTAAATAATAATTTAAATAATTTAAAATAAATAATTTTCCCCACACCATTCGACAGTTTGGGAGCACTGCCCTGAACAGATAATTAGCAAGGTAGTATAGCTTAAGCTTAACATTACAACTTAGAATAGCTAGCTAAGAAGACAAACTGTGGTTTGATTGTTAGCACCAAATTTGTCAATCACAACATTTTAATGTATCTTAACTTTTGTTAGTTTAGCTAATTTGCTTAATTTTTAAAAAAATAAAAAATAAAAATACATCCTATGATGGTTTGGGAGTGAGGTTTACAGCAGCATCAACATTGATTTAGCTAGCTGGTTAATATTTGCAAGCTAGCGAACTATCTACCTATAGATATATAGGCTTGTCAACATAAATAAACTAATGTCCCAATGTAAAATAACTAGTTAAGGATAACATGACATTGTGCTCTAAAACTTTTTGTAGTTGAATTTGTTACTACCAAATTATTTAGCAAAAACGCGATCATAAAATAACTGATAATGTGTTTGTGTTTCAAAATTTTGAAATATTTACATCTTTTGAAAGCGAAACTTCTTCAATATGTTGAACATGTTAACTTGGAATTTTCAGTACGCTAGTGATGGGAATTTCCAACTCTTTTCAGTGAGTCAGATCATTTGGCTTAGCTAACTCTTAAATGTTGACTCTTAAATGACTCCTGTATGGCATTTTTCCCCATGAAATCTTACTAAACCTTTTAAATAAACAAAATAGCTTAGCATTTCTATAAAATCTTGCTAATCTGCCTCAATCACACAGCAGAGAGTCAAATACTCTGACAAACAGCTCAGATGTTGAAATGAGGCTTCCATGGAAGGCTTTAGATTAAATTAAATTGCAGGTGCAATGCTACTCATTACAAAAAAGGGAGAAATTGCTCATATACGTGAGTCAACTCTCAACATTCACTTAAAAGACACGATTTAAAGAGTCAACTTGTCCATAAACGACACATCATTACAGTACACAATTCTCTTGCACATGCCAGATCATTGTTTTTGCCGTGCCAATGTGATTCCTCAGTCTAAATATGGCTATTTCTTCTTAACTTTTTTGGCTCGAATTTAGTTTTCAAGCTAAAGTTCATTGCTAACTGACAGTAAAATCTTGAATGTGATGGAATTGAACTGCAGTCAAATCTGAAGCCACATAAAAAAGAGGGTTTTTGTAGTATACACGCTACTGGAAAACTTTCCTGCTTATTCACTATGCTAATTCTTTGCTGCAGAGTTCTGCATTTTAGTATGGAAACTTCTGTCCACATGTTTTCTATCATTCCTTTCCAAATCATTACAAGAACAGAGGAAGATTCGCAGCTGTATGGACCATCTTCAATTCTGTTAAAGGCTTGTCGAAGTCTTGGTAAGGAATTCTCAGACTTCGCCAGATCCTCAGTGCCAATCCTGCCATTGACCAGATGTCAGAAATGTGGACTCAGATACCTGTGTTACAAACAGGTTAAAGTGGCGATCTCAAAGCCACATAGCATGTTCTTCATTTCCTCATATTCATCTTAGCAAACATGCCAAGCACAAGCAATTAGTGTGCTGTCTAAACACCGAAACACCTCGTACGTCTTCCCCGACGTATTAAAGAAAGAAATCAGATCACACGTATGGCTTTCATAAATCAAATGTCTTGGCAGTCGTCCGCCGTTCCGATGTCAAGATTCCTCTGTCAAGATTCCTCTGTCATTCCGGGCTGCTCTGTGGTTTAACGGCCCTCGGGTTTTTGGCTTTTTGCATGATGTCGGTTTGTTGTTGTTTCTGCTAACATGAGTGATTAGGAAACAGAGACAGAGAGCACAGATGCAGACTTGTAAAGTGCAGGAGGAAAAGTATGAAGTACCTGTTAGGATTTTATGCATTTATTAGTGCAGAAAGTGAGGCAAACATGGGTGTATTAACACTTTAAACTTCAAGCACCCTTTGGCATTTCCACATGCATAATTACACACCTTTCCATTAATCTGAAAAATTATGTAAAACTTCATGTCATAGGGCTGCATAACGCCTATATAACCTATGTACATATTTGTAGAGGCTTAATCCAACTTAGCAGTCATAAAGTCTATATAAGGCCTTCAAAACATAATAGAAGGCTTATGTCAAAATTATTGAGGTGATGTGTGATGACATGTAAGAGACAAGACAGAACAGTACATTCATGACATTGGGAAAGTTTTATAGGGTATACATAGTGCTTCATAACCATGTTAAAAATGAAGAGGTTTTGAGGGTATTACCATCATTCATTCAGCTGGCATATGTGGAGTTTTATTAGAATGTTGCCTCATAATAGCCTTTTATTGAAAACAGAGCATTGGGCAGTTAAGGAGTAAGAGTAAAACAGTGTTCATACGTAGTAGATACACAGCACTATCCAAATATCTTAATCAAATATACAGTCCAAAGTGCAAAACCATCCGTAACAGCTCAGCACTTATACACAACACAAGGTAATATAAAGACTTCTCATATTTGAGAA
>JAKKZN010000025.1:15000106-15011154 GCA_033441825.1 Pangasius elongatus
AGCATGATATTTTTCCCCAATGAGATCTGATGTGTTTTCAAAGTGTTCCTTTAATTTTTTTGAGCAGTGTATATATGTGTGTGTATGTATGTGTGTGTGAGTCTATGTGGCTAACTCAGAAAATGGAAAGTCCCAACAACTGTATTTATCCGCCTGGAAATAAAATCCCCCGGTTTTGTCGCTCAGCAATTTTTCTGGCTCTCTCACATGGAAGTGTAAATAATGCTAAGCTGCATTATTATGGATTGTAATCCGCTGCTGATAGATAGTGACATTGTTCTGTATCATTGTCCCTGACCGTATTTAGCACCTTGTGTACTCGCTCTGTTTGCAGCGCCACGTCTCACACAGAGTGTGACACGCTTTTCTCGGCGGGAATCACACGTCTCGGCAACGATTACCCGTAAAGAGTTTGCTGCGTGTTTTGGCTGTATTCCAGTGTCCACATTCCCAGAGAACGTGAAACATCCATGATGGACGAGGACATTTAGGGATTGGTGACAAACAGCTTGGAGCTTCTGTAGAGACAGGAGAAAGAGTAATGTGGCGCCACGATGCTGCTTCAATAAATAACAACGAAAATAGCTGATGCTGTGAAAAATCGATGCAATAAAACACTTGTTTCTGTGCTGTTATAGGAAAAATAATCAACAACGGAGAGGTGTGATAAAGCGGGGTTACTGTAACCACCACAAAGTTGATTATTTTCCAATAACAGCACATCACGAAGTGTATTCCTTTATTATTATGTGGCACATCCGCTGTACAAATGCCTGTGTTTGAGCTGTTACTATAGAAATGATAACATATTAGAACAAGTGCATTAATATAAACCTGTTATTTTCAGCTTCACTATTGTCAGAGCTGCTGTTAAACACAATCAATCAACACCTTCTGACCAATCAGAATCCAGAAAATCTTTTTCGTCCTGGGAGAAAAACCAAACTGCATCACACACACACACCATGCCATCTGAGTATAAATCTTACACATCACCACATACTGTCATTTGAGCCTCTAGTTTATGTGCAGGCATATTACGGCTGTTACAGATCCTCTGCACCTGTTTAGAGATTAAAGTCTGAAGTTCAAAGCTACTGATCCATAGCTGGTACAGTGTGGATTTAACCCTAAAGTGCATAGCAGTGTGTTAAACCAACTTGGGTGACAAGAGAGGAATATGTTTGAGTAAAAAAAAAGAAGATTTGTGGAGTGTGTGGGTGCATGAGAGAGTGAACCATGAGGTAGTGTGTGTGTGTGTGTGTGTGTGTGTGTGTGTGTGTGTGTGTGTGTGGCTCCATCAGCACACCACACAGCCTGGCCTCTGCCTGGGTCATTTCCATTTCCATTTGCATCTGACCACGCCTGCTGCGCCGTGCACCCAGACACACCAAAATAAAGACAGTGAAGCACTTCCTGTCTGAATGGCTTATTCAAAGCTATTTATTTGAGGTTATTTCCTGACCATGGCACGGGGTCAAGGTGCCACGAAACCACAGGCGTGGTGTCCGGAATTTCACAGAAAAGCACCACTCCATAACTCTCACTTGTAAAAATGGGAGGACGGGCATTTAACCCAACTGGAGGTTAAAATAGCACATCTGTTTTATCCTACAAACTCTGTGGAAAAAGCAGTAGTTGTGTTTTTTTTAGGGATCAGAAGGTTGTGAGTTCATTCCTCAAATGAACTATCAATGGCTATCAATTTTCAATAGCTTGGTGATAAGTTTGGATTGAATTCTGCCTCACTTATAATTTGCTTTACATACGAGCATTAGCCAAATGAGCCAAATGTAGTATTTTCTCAAAATGAGTTTGTTTTTGCACAACTGATTTCAGGGCTCTTTTAAGTTGAGTTTTTAGATGCGTGTCGTAGCACTACTCGCACTCTGAAATTTGAATCAGTAATTTCAATAGCGTGGAATTTCAACTACATGTCCTGACTTTGATATGCTGCAGTGCACCGCACAAGCCCAGTCCTCTCATGAGATGTGATGAGTGCAGTGTGCCTGAAATTACACGAGAATTGTGAGCCCTTAAAATGGGGTCACTGGCCAAAAAATATATATATATATATCTGGGAAAGTCAATTAGATCAAAAATAAAAGGGAACCCAACATTTTTAAGCCCAAAGTATCCCAGACACAAATGAGAACATAGGTCATAAGGCAGCTTTTATAAGCATTCAACAGAGCTCAAAACAGCAGCACTTATGTGACTCTGGATCCAGATAACACGAAGACATATTGTGCATGAAATATTACAGCGGGTCTGCTGACTTAAACTGCAGTACGTTTCCTCTTAGATTTGGCACAACTGATAAATCATGACATTCGAAATATATTTACATTCCTGCGCTACTGAAGGATTCATGATGATGTTAGCAAGGGGGAGATCCTTCATCTCTGGGACTTAACAAGAATGAAAGCTATAGAGTGTCATTTGGGGACATCCATGAAATTGAGAAGAGGTGGAGTGGTTTGGGCTGAGAACGTTGGATGAGGGATGACGGATGATTCATTGATCAGGTCAGGTCTGGTCGGATCAGAGTTTCTGAAGCCATTTCTAGCACTCTTTCAGCTTAGCAGGATTTGGTTCCAATCCACCTTGGATACAGGTGCTTCAGTGTTCAGTGTACACATGCTAAAATCCTGAGGGAGCGAAGCTGAAAAAATATGAAGAAGAGAGATGAATTCAGAGAGCATGCTGGTCTTGGCGAGGGAGTCAGCCCAAGTGATGCTCATTTGGTAATTAAGTGGGTCATAAATAAAGGGATCTATTCATCCATGGTGAAAGGAAAAGAGATTCTTTAGAGTTGGCGAATCAAACAATCTCTTTCTCTTTGGTACATCTGAAAAGCTTTAACTGCTTGTCAGGAAAAAGACGTTCCCTTAAATCACCGGATGGATGAGATGTCTGGCTGCCTCATCTGTATCTGTTTTTTTGGACATGTGTGTGTGTGTGTGTGTGTGTGTGTGTGTGTGTGTGTGTGTGTGTGTGTGTGTGTCATCATTGTGCTACTGGTTTAAGCATTTGATTCTCATGTCCATGTTCTTTCTTGATGTATGTTTAGCTATTTGAGTCCTTGTCCATGTAAGTCCTTGCATGTCATTCGCCGTATATACAAGGCCGTGGACAAGTATTCACCCCCTTGAACTTTTCCACATTTTGTAGTGTTATAACCTGTAATTGAAATGGACTTTCTAAGGATTATATGTCATGAATCTGAAAATATTTCTGAAAAACAACAACAACCTAAACTCCCTATATTAGTGTCATAATTGTTGAATAGAGTCAACCTGCATGCGGTTAAAATGTCACCCAGAGTTTCTTGGAGAACAAACCTAAAGAAGCAGCATCATGAAGACCAAGGAGTTATCAAAACAAGTCCAGGACCAAGTTCTGGAAAAGCATCAATCATGGTTTGGTTATAAAAAAATATTCCAAACTTTAAACAACATTAAATCCTTTATTTATAGAAATGGAAAATATGTCACAATCACGACTCTGCCTAGAGGAAGCCATCCACCAAAAGTAAGTTAGCAGGTAAAGTCAGGCTAAGAGGCCGAGTGTGACGGTCAACACGATGCTACCACCACCATGTTTCACTATTGGGAGCAGTGTTGGTTTTCCAAGGACAAACAGTTCAATTTTAGTTCTCATTAGACCTGAAAGCCATTTTCCACATGCCTTTTGGCCAACTCTGAACAATGTTTCATCTTGCTTACCATAAAGCCCAGCTTTGTGACATCTCCGTCATCATAAAGTCACTGTTTGACAGTTTAATTTGTGAATAAATAAATAAATAAATTATTGATTGCTGTTTTCAGTCAACTGTTGCATGTTGGAACAAACTTCAGGCAAGCCTATTTCCTGTCCTAAAATCATGTTGTTTTGAAAGTTGACTGATGAAGAGATCAGATGCAGCATACCCGAAGTAGGGCCATGTGGCGGAACAAAACAAACATATGAGTTCTCCACATGTGGGAACTGAAATTCGTCTGCCATTTGGTGTGTGTTCAAACACACACATACACACAAAGACACATACAGAGAGAGTTTTTGGCTGAAAGAATGCACGGGTATAATCAATCCTTTTGTGACATCTACACTCTTCCCCAACAGACCACTAGAGGGCAACCTTCCCCGAATATTAACTCACTTCTTCGGTTGTATTTCCTATTTCCTGTTGAACTGCTATAAATATGCAAAGCCTTAACATTTGCTAGCCCTTCTTGTGAGTTTTGTGCTATGTTTTGTGGATAGATTCTTTGTGTTTGACCTTGCCTTGCCTTTCTGTTTTGATGGTTTTTTAAGATTTTGGTATTCTGACCCTGTTTGGCATTATGAGTCTGATTCTGGACATTGTTTTGGATTTGACATATCTCAGGTGAGTTTTCTGGAACGACCCTGCCTGTTTTGACTTTGTATTTTTTTTCAAATAAACCTTGTGCATATGGATCCTTACTCCATGTCTCTGAATCCCATGTTACACCTTTAGCTACACAGACAGCTTGTATAACATCTTAATCTTGAACGACCAATGAAGATCTGAATACCTTAAAATCATTTCTTATACCACAGTAGTTTGGCAATGACTACAACTTTTTATTAATTAACAAATGACATTTTTTTAAAATACATTTATAGTTCACTTAAATGTTGTGGAATGTCTGCGAAACAAGTTAGTTCCTGTTATCGCTTATGTTATAGCAGCTATAAAACACTCACTGGCCTCTTGTTTTAGTCTCTTAAAGTTATTAGGATAAAAATGTGCATCGATGTGAACCTGTGATTTGCAGTTGTGTTACCGTCAGAGTCGCTGTTATAGAAAATTTATCAACACCTTCTGACCAATCAGATTTGAGAATTCAACAGTTCTGTGGAATGATGATGTGAGTGACGGAGAGTATTGTTCCATCACCTTTAATATAACGTAGTGAATATGTTCAGAGCTGATGTTAATCTCATTATACCATAAAGTTTTTCCTGTCAGTAGTGATGATGGAGTATGGCCACCACGTGGTGCAGCATAACCATTCCAGGCTCCTCTGTGAGAAGGCCAACACGTGGAACGGCTTTCTGTACTTCTACAACTTTTACAAGGCTTCCTGTTTGCGTGTGTTTGTCTGTTATTTCAAAAGCTTGCTTTCACATTGTATTTTATGAGCCATGTTGCCTCAGATAATGACGCCTGTGACGTGTACGCCATTTTATCATGCTTGTTTACCAGCTATGCTGTCCACACTGTCTGATTAGCCACAACTTGTTGTCCAATGAGGTCATCAAGCCCTTAAGTGAGCATCAAGCAAGAATCACTTATTAGGAAGCAATGGATGTAGACGGGCCATGTCAGCACTTCTTTTGGCTAATCTGGGTGTCCTTTATTCTCAATGTTTATCATGTGTTCACATGGTTTTTTTTTTTTTTTTTTTTTTTTTAATAGTGACAAAATGGAGACCGCTGAGACCTTGTGATATAATGCATTGTTCAGCACTGTCAAAATGCTGACCGGTATTAGATTTTAGCCACAAACATAGATCTCCATTACCTTCGACTTGTACTTTTTTTTGTTGCATCTGCAAAATGCTGTAAATGTAAATCGCTTTCCTTCCATGCTCTGCTTATCATAAAAAGTTCTCCAATGTGTTGTGGTTTAAACTGTAATATTTTTACCCCAAACATCGTAAAATTGACTATATAGTCATGTGTAGAGATCTGTGACCGATTTAGTGCCATTGTGACCAAAGATAGTCAACAACAAAGTTTTGGCACTGCAAAAAATATTTCTAATCTAAAAGCCTCCAAAAAGAGGACGGCATATGAGGGCCACCATTGGAGGATCTTCACTGGATAACAAACTGGAGAACAAACTGCTGAAATTGTGCAGTTTTAAAAAAATGTCTAATATCCAAAGAATTTTTCTAAAACAAACCATGAAGGGGCATCCAGGCAAATTTTAAATTTTATAAAAGGGGTTTGTGCTGGAAAAGAGTCTATGATGGTGCTTAAGATGATCCCAAGACACACACATGCATGTCTTCATGAAGCATCTAAAAAAAACCTAGAAATTCAGATGCCGTGATTCCTCTGAAAAACACTTCTCTTGCTTATGTTCTTCCTCTTACACACACACGTGTGTGTGTGTGTGTGTGTGTGTGTGTGTGTGTGTGTGTGTGTGTGTGTGTGTGTATAAGAGGAAGAACATAAGCAAGAGAAGTGTTTTTCAGAGGAATCACGGCATCTGAATTTCTAGTAATTCTAAAGATGTTGAAGGCCCGGTGGGGACGTTTGAGATGATTCTGGAAATCTGTTAGTATCTTTCACACACTATATTCTGCAGGGTAATTGCAGGCAGCTGGGAAAAATATAAGCGCATGTCATGAAGCCAGGAGGAGATCAGACCTTCACCATGTCCTTTGCCTTGTTAAAAACAAACATCGTTTTTTGAATATGTTTCAACACTGTTGTCTGCCCTCGTAAACACTAACTGTGGTGTTTTTCACTGTGATCCTTAATTGTCACTTGCAATATCCATTCATGGGTCCACTTTATTGGGGATATATTAGACTGAACTGTGAAAATAATGAAGCTTAACGACATTCTTATGCTAGCATGGCTAATCTGTCCTGAAGTTTTTTTTCCCTCAACTGGATCCCAACTCAGAACACCAGTTCAGAGCAACCAGGTGTTACTGCAATTAGAAAGAATATGATGCGTCTTTTATGATTTATGTTTTGGGGAAAGATTTACCCAATGTGCTCTTGTAGCTAACTTTTTATGAGTGTCGCAAGAGTTTTATTTGGCATTGATGCCTGGTATTTCTCACAAACCATAACCTGTGACTTATGGTAACTCCTAAAGTGCAAAATGCGTTAAGAACCCAGAAACGTAGAAACAAATCAGAAAACGCAGCAACAAAACCAAAACACATCAGAAGTCATTCTTTAATTATTTATTAATTATTACTTTTTCGAAGTAATTCTTTTTATATACCTTTTTGTATATTACAAAACTCATGCTAATGCCTTGTACAGTCGATAGCATAGCTAAAATAACATCATACAAATGCCCATCTCTCAGACTAATGTACGCTGGAGCCAATAAGCAATGAGTATGTGACATTCAGTAAGGACCTAGCCTCTCCGTATTCAGTTCATGTTTTCAAACTTTCTGTTTCTGATTTGTTGTGGTGCTTTTGGTTTTCTTGCCTTCAGCATAGTAACCTGTTGCACACATACCTTTATTCCCTCCTGATCTTTAAATAATTATGAACAACATAACATTTGACAGAATATCATGACCACACTTCACAGCAGCTGCGATACAATTTAGCACAGATCAGAAATCCAGTTGCCTGCACTGGATAATTAATTATGCTGGCTGTTTGGTGATATTTATAGGTGGAGCTGCTAACCTGCACACTTTTGTTGATCTGCTTCTGATGGCTGACGTCTTAATGGCTGTTCAGTGCGTTTAGATGAAGGAGTTGAAACCGAAACACTCTAACGGGATGGCTTTTAGTTTCTTGGCGTCATTCAGCGTTCCTCTCTAGACAAGAATCCAAGATTGGCTTAGGAAAAAATGGCTTCCATTTTTTTTTTTGGCTTTTGAAACTTGGACCCAAAAAAAATGGCTTGGATAGGAGTTTGATTAAGTCCAGGAAAACTGCACCTGTCATGAGCAAAGGTGAGACGGAATTACGATTCTAGTTTTGTGTGTCCATTAATGTGATTTTTCAATGGACTCCAAGGGCCAAGGGATTAATGTGCTCATAAACAGAAGAGAGCCCCACAAAGCCCTCTAGTCTATTTTCCTCTCCATTGACATTGGCGTGAACGTATCTCAGAGGCCTGCTCCTGTGGTAGAAAAAAATGACATTTTTCAGGGTCTTTGGCCATATTTAGTCCCCGAATATGAAGAACGGTTCAGCTTGGCCAATATGAATTAGCTTCAGTGCATGCCATGTGTATTGCTAGCGCAGCTGTAAAAGATGTACTATCTTGTAGTGCCAATATTCTCCAGTTGAGTGTGGCTTTGGTAGACCAGTTGAATTATAGGTTCACAGATGTCATTGTCATCTTCTCTGACTTTCAGCACTTTCAGATTTTTGCACCTGCTACCTGAAAACCTCTCTCTCTCTCTCTCTCTCTCTCTCTTTCTTTTTTTTTTTTTTAATTTTTTTTTTTTTTTTTTTTTTTTAACGAGAGCCCGTGAGAGGATCTGGAAGGTCTGTTGTTTTTCTAACAACAGTGCAGCACACTTCCAGGATCGTGGGCTGTCAACACACCATTCATCTCCATGCACAAAACATATTTGTCATCTTTAAGAATGCCAGAACTCCTGCTGGGATACTCATCATGCGTGTGTGTAATGGCTTTCTGAGGTAGACCGGAGTCTTTTGGGGAAAACGGCCATGCCAATTTAATCGAAACCCCCAAACCACCACCATTAGCTCATCCCCTAGTCACCGCCACTTAAACCAAAATTCGGGAACATAAGAAAAACTCTCAGGTTTCATCTCGACATCTCTTTGTTTTTAACTTTTCAACCATGAAGACTCGGCAGTTCTTTCTTTTGCAGTATGATGCTGTGCCCTTTGGGCCCAAGTAAGGAAGTAAGTAAGGTTCACTGGGGGAAGAAATAGGGAATGGAAAGTGTTCTGTTTAGATTTACACAAAGGGCTCAGTCATGTCCTGGACTGATTTTTTTTCTTATGGTGATATCCTTACAGTCTGCTTAATTTTGCTAATTTTGGCCAAGCTACCTTTATACATATTGTCCTTGTCAACAAAAAAATCTATAATGCTTTATAATAAAGTTCCCTTAACTAACATAATTTAAAATGTTAATTAATTGTTGTGTGCTGTTAATAATATGCATAATAATAAATATATACTGTTAGAGCTGCTGTTATAGAAATTTAATCAACACCTTCTGACCAATCAGAATCCGTTAAAGGATGAACAGTATTCCAAACCAGGAGCAGATTTGGAGGAGTAAAGCACTTTTCCAAGGATTAACATTCTCCTCAATGAACTTGATGCTCTATGCTGGTTAAGCTGAGATGAGGCCTCGGCCGGTCGCAACCTGCCAGCGAGGCCGCCCAGACAATGCGGTTAAATTCCTAACTGATTATAATTGCTTCCATCTTGGACCATCACTATTTTCATCTCTCTCCTTAGCCATGAAAGTTCATCAGCGCTCAGGTTCTGTGCAAACTCCATTACACAAACAGCTGGGTGAAAGAATGCAACCAATATAAATCGGTTATAAATCAGTTCGCAGCTGCTTGCATTAATAAGAGCGGACTTAATAACATCTGCCTGTTTGGTGCGGTTTGAATCTTGTACCTATTACAGAATCCATTAACTCCGAGCCAGTTTAATCATATTTATTCTTGGAGTACAAGTCACTTGCTCAGCACTCACATTTTATATTTTGGTCTGACGAGTGAAAAAAAGGGCATACTACTGCACAAGTGGCTCGACTACACCCAAAAGAAGTTACACAAACACAAAAAGGATAAGAGTGTGAGGAAACTTTAGAACATAGTGACTACACACTGAATTCTCGATTCCAACTGACATACAACAAAAAGACATGCGTTGTAGTGTGTGAATGGGATTGCACCCTGTCCAGGATGTCCCCCGCCTTGTGCAGTGAGTCCTCTGGAATAGGCTCCAGGCTCCACGCTCCCCGAGACCTTGTGTAGTGTGAGCACTACAGAAAATGGATGGATGGAACCTCAAGAAAGAGAAAAGTGAGTCTGGCGATAAAATGGGTTTTTATAGCTGCTAAAACAAAATTTCTAACAGTAACTAGCTCCCAAAAAACAAAAATTAAAAAAAAAATAAATAAAAAATACAGTGTTATTATTTAATACTTTTTTTTTTTTTTTTTTTTTTTTTTTTTTTAAATGTAATGGTCGGCAAATTGCTGTGGTATAAAGAGGAATAAAATATTTCGTGACAGGCTATTATAGGGAAAGAATCAACTTCAGGGTGGCAGCTTTTAAATTCTGCAAACTGCAGAGTCTGCTTTCCCCATTGATGGAGGGTGTGTTTTGGTGCTCAGCTGAATTTTCGGTTTCCTGTTTGGCTTCAGAAATAGAACTCCTATCAGTACAGCCTTATTACCCACAAGCCCAGAGTCCTCTCTCCTCTCCCTATGTGCTATCATGATGAACGGATATTATTCTGCATTTATACAGTCATTACTGTGTGTGAGTTCTTTCCCATCACACTGGACTTGGCTTGCCATTCCTTGTCCAATTAGCACGCAAGATCTTGCCACAATCATGTGACCCTCTGGAGTGGCCCAAGGGTTTGAGGTTTTCTTGAGTGGTATGTAAGCCCAAGGAAGAGGGCATGCTTTGTGCCACAGCCGCTTTACCAGGCTGTGTTTCTGTTATTAATCTCAATTGCTTTCTCAGTTCGTGACATTTTGTTCGCTCGTTTCGGTGTCATAAAATGAACACCATGGAAAAACATTTAGTCTAGTGGAAAATACGATAATACCACAAAGTGTACTTTATCATCTGTAAGATGTATTGGTTGAAAAAAGTGCTCCTTTTAAATATGTCCTGATACAGGCACGCTTTATAGAACATATTATCAAAAAACTCTAATCACTCAATGTATGTCACTGATGCTGAATTGCTTTAATCAGCATTTAAATGCTGTCAAACATGTTTTATATAATTGCTAACAGCAGTATGCAGCCATTTGGATGGAATCTGGACTGAACCCATCATATGGCTTTTTCAAAGGGGGAAAAAAAACACTACAGCTGTTGAAAATAGCAGAAACATGACTCATGAGACCATATCATACCTTCACAGCGCCGCGCATCCACCTGAATATGTTCTGTAATGTTAGCTATGGATATTATTTTTTTCTTAATCACTCAAACCAGTGTGCTACGAAACAAATTTTGTCAGGAAAAGAATTTTTTGGAGTAACCCTGTAATTGAGAGTCAACAACATACAGTCATCCAACCCAATTACATCTAAAACACACACACACACACACACACACACACACAC